>JAPKLY010003893.1:1990-4490 GCA_026898435.1 Prunella vulgaris
TTACCGAGCAGGTCTACGGTTCGAGTCCGTATAGCCCTAGAGCCCTATAAAATAAAATGAATAAAATCCAAATTTGAAATACAAAATTGTATAATTTTCATTTCTTCATTCTTGTTTGTTGCTTGTAACTGGCCGGTTGGTTCATCCAAACCAAATTTGTCCTTCAAACTCACTCACAGGAATCGTTTCAAGCCGAACAGAAAACTGAAAGAAAAACGTATTTCAAGAGATCGAATCGATCCTGTTCCAATCGTGCCAATCGTGGATAAACAAACCAACCCTTCGTCATTAATCTTCGGAGGGAAAGTCTATAGGAATTTTCCTGTCCATAATCAAGGGGTTAAGCTCGCCAGACTCCCTTTTTTGGTATATCTAAAAACTAGACCTAGCGAAGCACACCAAAACAAAAAGGGGATGGTCCTCTTTTTCTCTATTCAATCAAGAGAAAGCCCCACCCTTATTTTCATAAACGGAATATACCAACACTCAAATTAAGATATTTGAAATCCTGAGATGGGAATACCTACCCATTTTATTCCATTTGAAACTACCTATTAGGATATTAAGTGTACAAAAATGAATTAGAATAAATTTCTTGGTTCATATTTCCTTGAAAGGGGGATCCATAAAAAAAGCATTCCGTTTTCTTTTCATAATGAATAAATTTATATGATAAAAGATCAGATCGATAGTATTTTAGAAAATTCTCTTTTTGATTAGATAATGAATATACTTCAAATTGTTTTTTGGAATTCATTAATGGGTTTTTTTCATATGAATCCCGTTTGCTAAAATTGGCCTTTTTAGCTATATGATGCTGACGAAATGTATTTCGCCATTTTTCTGGTATTAATCTAGACCATCCAATCTGCGATAAATGGTATTGATAATGTCCTCTTAACCAGCTTTTCCGTAGATTCATTTCATAACTCGGAAGTTTGTTATCTGTTGATTTCGAATCAAGCATTCCTTGTGTTTCAAAAGAATCCTTTATTTTAGCTTTAAGGAAAAAGGGGATTCCTTGATATTGAACAATAAATCTTAACGAGTTACTAACTTGGATTTTTCCTAATTTGGAAAATACATAGGGTTGTGTCCCGTAGGATAATTCATAAAAAATATGTGAATTCGATTTAATATTCCTAATATTATCAAGTGCCTTCATTATACTCGAAATAGATCGAATTGGAGTTTTTTTATTAATTCTTTCTTGTTTTCTTTCATTATTGTAAATGGATTTATCAATAATTTTTTTTTTTAATTTAAGAAAAAGTTCTGTATTTATTCTGGGAATATTAATGATATATATAAATATATCTGTGTATATTTTTTCAATGAAACATTTTACAAAAGGGGATAATTTACAGATTAATCGAGCAATTTTTCTTTTTAACATTTGCTGTTTTTCTAATTTTTTAGCATTATAACTTGTAGGGCTAAGATTATTTAGTCTTGGAGTTACTTTTTTTTTCTCTTTTGTGATTCTTTCTATTTGATTTAGAATTGTACTTGTTCTATCAGTCAGATCCTTCAGTTTTTTTTCTGTCAATGAAGAGTTTGCCCAATTCGGAGATGCAATTTGAATTTGACTAAATGATTCGGGAATTATTTGATTGTTTATTATGGAATCTTTTTCTTCTTTAATTTGGCTTGATTTATCGACTCCGATGTCTTTTAATCTAAATAATAGAATTGGATTTACTTTTGAAAGTTCTTTTATTATTCTTTTTCTAAAAAAAAACCTTTTGATACCCCATTTTTTTGTTTCGTTTGAAACTTTTCGAAGTAATTTTCTTTTTACTTTGAAAACTGTTCGAACTCGAAAATACTTCTTTTTAAATTTTCCAATTTTTCTTTGGAATTCCTTTAAAACGGGTTTAAAAAAGGAAGGTTTTTTTCGGGGTAAACCAAAGGGGAGTTCAGTTTCCAGTCCCCAAACGGTTAAAAAACAAGAATCGCCTATTTCTTTTTTCTTTTTCATTAGACCTTTCTGCGAGGATCGTAGTTTCCATTTTTGCGAAGGTTTCAGACAGAAAGGAAATAAGATTTTTATTTGAATACCCTCTGTCAACCAATTTTTTGGAAATTCTGTTTCGGATAATGGAATACCATGATAGGTGCATTTAATATAGATCTCTTTATTCCATTCGTGGAAATCCTCAGACCATTCAGGACGTTGCAATAGGAATATACGTCCAATATTTTTGGCAATTATCAATGAGGGGAATAGAATATATTTTCTAAAAATACAGTGAGTTAGTAACACGCAACTTCTTATTGTTTGCGCAAATGGAAAACGATTCCAATCCTCTGAGATTTTTATTCGTGCTTTTTCCTTTCTTTTGTTTTGTTCTTTTGTATACTCTACAAGTTTGAATGCCTCCCCTTTATCCAATCCATTTTTTAAAATTAGTTTAATCAGCCCGGAAATATTAAAAGAAAAGAGAGGGGATTTTTGTACTCTCCCCAAAAAAAGGGGGGACTTCACATTTGCTTGAGA
>JAPKLY010003894.1:0-16723 GCA_026898435.1 Prunella vulgaris
AACTCAAGATATGAAGAAAACGAGGAAGTTGAGGATCGATCGGACGAGTCGAAGCAGGGCTAGAGCGACCACAAGGGTAGAGCCGTACGGCTTTGCGACTGGACTTGTGCAAGGATGCTCTGGTTTGGGTGAGGTCGAGTCACATGAGTGACCACACGATCCAGACTCGTGCCACCACTACGGTCCACTCGTGTGATGCCTCGGATTTTCACATTTTTGGGGGTATTCTCGTCTTTTCGCACGTTTAATGAAGGGCATATTGGACCAAGCATTGTGGGCACTATAAATACTCAAGGATCAGATTCTTCAAGCCATAATCTGCATTAGTTAGATAATTAGGTAGTTTTAGAGAGAGAGATTAGAGGTTATTAGTGGGTTCTTAGTTAGATTTCATACTTCTCTCTACAATTACTTTTGATCCATCCATTGGATCTTTAATCCGTTTTCTCCATTATATTAGTCTCGTTCTTAGCTACGATTCTACGGTTCAATTTACGTTTTCAAGCTTTGGATCAAAATTTAGCACTTTGGAGGTTTGTAGATTGTATTCAATTTCTTCCACTTATGGTAAGTTTTCCTTTAATTCTCTTGTTATAGTTCTTATTCATGATGATTAGAATGTTAATTGATGATTTGCACTTCCAATTAGCCATGGGCTAATTCCTTGTTGCATGGTTGTATGAATATTATGGTAAATTTAGTCTCTTGTTAACACTATGCATGAATTAGTGATCTTATTGAATTAGTTCTCTTATAAATGACTTGTATGAATGCTTGGGATGTTTAATTGGAATGTATGGCTTATATATTTTAGCAATGAAATGAGAATTGAGCTATAAGAACTTTATGCATACCAAGTGTTTGATATTTGGCTTGTATGATCAATGAGAATTGCATATTAGCCTAAGACCCCTTAATTTGAGTGTTAGGAGTTGTAGGGAGATCTAGACACCTAATAGAGCCTTACCTTGTGTTGTAGAGAGATCTAGACACTAGTTGGCTTGATTAATACACTAAGAGATCTTTTGCATGCTAGGATGGATAGGATTCTAGAGGAACCATAGTAGGATTACCGCCATGTACACTTCACACTTGCTCACTTCTTTGAGGTGATAGTTAGGATTTACTATTCTTGCTTGATTAGTAGATAGAATCCATGATTGTCTTCTTGCTTTCCTAGCTATCCACCCTTGTAGACACCTAATACTTGCTTGATATCGCATCGTTTCCCTATGTTCGATGTTTAACTTGGTTAACTTGCCACGACAACAACAACCACGTTCACTTGCGTGGAAATCATACACGATATTGGCAAACAAGTTTTTGGCGCAGTTACCGGGGAAATGATTTTGTTGTTAAGTTGGTGTTTATTGTTTACATTTCTTTTCTTTATTTTATTTCTTTGTTTTTCTTGACTATTCTTTGTGAGTGTTGATACTTGCTTATTTTGGTAGGAGTGAACTTACTTGAAGATGGACGGATACAACCATTACTCGTATCCTCCACAATACACATATCCTACTCAACCATACACATATCAACCTCATCCATATTCACCATACCCATATCAATCTCCACCTCAACAATTCTACCACCACCCATACCATTATCCCTATCCTTATTCCTCTCCCTACCCTTATCCATATTCATATCCTCCTCCTCCACAGATGTCTAAGGAAGAAGAAGTAGAAAAAGAAGAGAAAGGGAAAAGATGAACAAGAAGAAGACATATATGATCTAATTGATAGATTTCTTGAAGAGAATCAAG
The DNA here is from genome assembly GCA_026898435.1 of Prunella vulgaris. Classification (NCBI taxonomy): domain Eukaryota; kingdom Viridiplantae; phylum Streptophyta; class Magnoliopsida; order Lamiales; family Lamiaceae; genus Prunella; species Prunella vulgaris. The sequence continues at coordinate 1,769 of JAPKLY010003894.1, forward strand.
ATTTAAATGAGGAAGATTTCAAGATAATCTTGAAGTACAATGATAAAGGATCTTATACCCCTTCTTCTTTCACTATTCGTACTAAATCTCTTAATGTTGACGTTTATGATTCTATTTCTTTTGCTAGATTTGATAGGAATCAAGTGAAAGAACAAGAAATGGAGGAGAAGGAAAGAGATGATTCAAGAGGAGAAAAAGAGAATAATCAAGAAGAGGTAGATGAATGTCCACCTATGGACATTAGCTTAGTGGAGGAAGAACAACAAAATGAATTGGAAGATGAGCTTCAAGGAGAAATAAGCATTTCTACACCCTTAAACTCTTTCACTTATGCTTACATTGATAATGTTGTTCTTATTGATTTCGTCTTGCCTCTTGATATAATTGATTATAAGATTGAATTGAGAATCCTCTTGAACATATTTGTTAGTAGGAGATGGGGGTGGATTAGGTTGAGAAGAAAAGGGGAAAATTCTTGTGCTTATAAGTATAAAATGATAAGAAAAGTATGGGTGTGGGGTAGAAATCCTACTTGTTTCCTTGATATTGAAGCTATGAGATTGATGTTTGATGGGGAGGATGCCAAATATCCTTGGCCATTTAGCTAACATTGGTGTCGTCCGGCTAGGAGACGTTAAATCCAAGCGCTAGATGGGAGGCAACCCATCCTTTAAAAATGTTGCTTGTTTTGTTGTTTGCTTGATAGTTAGATATTTTGCTTGCTAGTTGTTTTCATGAAGGAATTTGAAGCTTAGGGTTATGTTTTGGATTTCTTGAACATTGATATGAGGTAGTGTATTCAATTACCTTTGTTGGTGCATGTGATTTATCCTAGTTTGGGGGTGTTGCCTCTTAACATATATTGTGTTCTTTGGTCTAGTTGAGCTTGATAGATGCATTGTTTGATCATTGATTTATTGCAAATCTTATTTTCATCATTCTTTTCCAAACTTTTTAGGCCCTTGGTCCAAAAAAGTTTGGGGGGTGTGTTCATTCTTCAAATGTTGATTTGCAAGGATAATGGATGAGACTTGTGAGCTTGAGAAAGGTGTGATAAGGAGATTTCTCTCTCACTTTGCCAAGAAGGACATTTTCGTGTAAGTGGCAAGTCACTTTCCTATTCTTAATCCCAACTCAAGGTATGTCTTTACACTTATCTCTATATGTGCTTCCTTTTTCTCATTTTAGTTTGTCCTTTTGTAGATTGCTATTTTGAGTTTAAGTGTTGATTCTTGTTGTATTGTGCTTTGATTTGTGCATTGCATGATCTTTTTTTTCACTCTTTGCCAAACTTTTGAGACCTATGGTCCAAAAAAGTTTGGGGGGGTGTGTTCGTTTCACAAATCTCATTGCAATGCTATGCTTTTGTTGATTCTTAGTGTTCCTATGATGTTTTGGACCTTATGCTTATATGATGCTTTGTTTTTGCTTGTTATTTTTGCCATATTGTTGCTAGCTTTGAGTAGAGTGGCATGAGATATGTTTATGGTTGTGTGGATGAGTTGAAAGTTCATGTTGGATGTGGTGGAGTTATGGCTTGATTCTTATCTTGTCTTTTGTGCTATGGATTTGATGATACTTGAGATTTTGATGATATGAGCATTTTTTATATGAGATGAGTCATGATCACCCTATAACCGTGAGGTTTTGAGCCATTTATGCCCGTTTCAATCTTGAACGGATGATATTTCTTTGATGTGAGATCCACATATGTGCATTATACTCTAGAACTTGGCTTTGGTCTTGTTTGAGGCTACATTAGACATTGATTTCACACGATATGATTTGAGGCATTTTCTTTGATCATTAATTGAGCTACTTTGCCCAATGAGCCTACCATTGATATTACTATCCATTGTTCACCATTTTGTGCCTATAGACCTTTCCTTTGGCTAACCACACTTTAAGCCATTTTCCTTCCTTTTTGGACCTCTCTTGTCCCTATGATTAGTAGAGTGAAAAGAAGGAAGGAAGAATGGTGATATGATGAAGAACGTGGTGGCCTAAAGTGGAAGATATGAAGAATTTTATGCATGGATTGAAATTTTTTGAGAAAAAAGGCAAGTGCTAGCAAAGCATGAGAAAAAGTTGACTTTTGTTGAAAATATGGTCAAGTTGACCTTTGTTGTGAGTATGGCTAAAAGTTGAAAAGAAAGAGAAGAATGATCTTGAAAGTGTGATTTTGAAGAGCATGAAGAATGTGCACAATTGTATGAAGATGTGAATGACTATTACTTGATTTCTTCTATGCTTTACTAATCATACTTAGTCACTATAATCCCTATCTATCCTTCCCTACAAAAGAGCCAACATTACAACCTTATGAAAGTCCTCATTGATGTGAGAATGATTTGTCATTTCAAGTGGTGGAGAATTTGAGACTTGAGCCAAGCTTATGGTAGTATTTGTATCATTGTGTGAAGATTGAGAGAACCTCAAACACTTGAGAGATGAGTTATACACTTCTATGTGAGGATCATGACTTGTTGATTTGACAATTTGTTCATTGATTCGATTTTGATTGTTGATTTGATGAAATTGTATTTTAGACTAGTTTGATATTGAGCTATGATTCTAGGGCATTTTATCTTGTGCTTGATGCTTCATATATACAATTATTCCCCTATCTTATCGCTTCGTTGATCGAGGATGAGCAACAATCTAGTTTGGGGGTGTGATTAGGGTCTTAATTGCATGTTTTTGCATCCATTTCTCTATGGTTTTGATGTGCTTATATTCATATTTGACCCTAATTTGCTATAAATTGTGCTATTAACCATTTTGTGGCAAGAAAATGTGTTTTGTAGTGAAAACGAGCAAAAATCGGCAAGAGATGAGCGAGTTTGTAAAAGTCCAGAGATTGCGAGTTGATCCAATGAAAGAAAATGATATACCATGTCTAAGAGTTCGAAGAGAGGGTCCCAACGCAAAAAGAATCGAGTCAATCAGAGCTCTAGAACTCAAGATATGAAGAAAACGAGGAAGTTGAAGATCGATCGGACTAGTCGAAGCCGGGCTCGAGCGACCACAAGGGTAGAGCCGTGCGGCTTTGCGACCGGACTCGTGCGAGGATGCTCAGGTTCGGGCGAGGTCAAGTCACACGAGTGACCACATGATTCAGACTCGTGCGACCACTATGGTCCACTCGTGTGATGCCTCGGATTTTCACATTTTCGGGGGTATTCTCGTCTTTTCGCGCGTTTAATGAAGGACATATTGGACCAAGCATTGTGGGCACTATAAATACTCAAGGATCAGATTCTTCAAGCCATAATCTTCATTAGTTAGATCATTAGGTAGTTTTAGAGAGAGAGAGATTAGAGGTTATTAGTGGGTTCTTAGTTAGATTTCATACTTCTCTCTACAATTACTTTTGATCCATCCATTTGATCTTTAATCCGTTTTCTCCATTAATTTAGTCTCGTTCTTAGCTACGATTCTATAGTTCAATTTACATTTTCAAGCTTTGGATCTGTCTCCTCAGCTGGTGTACTGTCTGCTGGTACTAGGACCTCAGCTGATGTGCAAGTCTGCTGATGTGCACCTCAGCTGGTCTTCTTGACTTCGTCTGAATATGTCTTTTATCCATTGTCCTTGTCTTGTCTGCGACGTGCTCTCAGCTGATCAGCTGATCTTCTGATATCAGCTGATCTGTCTCTTCTGATATCAGCTGATGTTAACTCCTCTGATAATCTGCTCTCGATACTCCAATATCAGCTACTTTAATCTTCTGTCCTCTAAAATCGGCTAAGTCCTCAAGGTCTCAGCTGGTCTTCTTCTCTATGATAGCTTCGGATCTTCTAGGCAACAAGGTAGATTCCCCCTCACTCGAACCTATCTAATCCTAACTACTCATCAGTTGACTAACATGTTCAGCTGGTCCTATTACAAGCTGATTGGTTTATTATATCATCAAAACATATAACACAGATATCCTAACAAGTTCCCCCTTTTTGTTGATATCAAAACCAACTCAGCTGATCTCAACAGATAAGCATATTCAATCAAAATCAAGATCAAAATAGGACAGAAAAGAAGGTCTTTAGATAAGATCCTTAGACAGAATAAAAAAATGCAGCTGACAGCAAGAAGTTGTCTGGAAAAGTAAAGTCTTTATTAAATCAAAAGAGAAAGTACAATCAGAAGAAAGTACCTAATCTTCAGCTGACTCAGCTGGACAATTACACAAGAGATTTTCTGCTGTTAAGAGGTACATGCATCCAGTCGAGGAACCTTTTCTCTATCTCCTTCAGAGCTGGCAGAGAGTTGTCAGAGAGGCTTGGAAAGAATAGTGTTACCATCTGCATCCATATCTTCCTGATCTCTACCCAGTCTATCTTCCCACTCTCATCAGTTGGAGTTGTAAAATACTCTATCTCAGGCAACTCCGGCTGAACATCCACCTTGAGCATCGCTTCAGTGATAGCCTTGAAGAAGATTGGAAAGGTCTTACTTAGCCAGCTTCTGAATTCAGTGTTCTTCTCCCTTTCTCCTCTGAGAACGTAGAAGTGAATCATAACCCTTGCTTTTATTATTTTCCAGAGATCCACTTGCCCAGCTGATAGTTGATTGCAAAACCAGTCAATTGGTCCGTCAACTAAAGGCTCATTCGGATCCTGAATGTACTTTCCACTTCTAGTCCTGCTACCCTGAGAAACTACCTTCCCATGCTTTTTCAGCTTCCTCTGGTAGCGTCTCTCCAGCTCATCATTCATTTCTCTTTCATGCCTCTTGTTCCTTTCTTCTGGAGTCTCCTTCTCAGCTAGCTGTAGTTCTTTGGCAAGTTTTTCATCCAGCTGAGCATTCATGACTCGCTTCTTCTTTTATCTTTCCTCAGCAACCACTTCTTGCATCTGCAAGGCCTCAACCATCTTCTTGTCTCTGATTTCCTGAGCTTTCTGCTGTGCTATACTCCGAGTATTAACATACTCTTCTACACTTTGGATCCTAGCAGACAACACACCATTGTTGTCCAGCAGCAGAGCCTTCAGAGATTTAATTTCGGCTTTCAAAGAAGCAGTCTCAGCTTGTAGAGCAGCGATATCAGCTGAGTTCTTCTCTTCCCCCTTTTTGATATTATTAATCATTGAGGAAGCAGGTAGAGAAGTAGGAAGATTATCCACAATAGCTTTTAGGTCCTCCTGACCGTTTTTGCATTCAGCAATCTGTCCTTCCAACCTCTCAGAGACCAGTCTGAACCTCTCATATTCAGCAGAGAGAGTAGCAGACGCATCATCAGTGAATGCCCTGGCTGTCGTCTCGAAATTCTGTAGAGTTTGGAAAAACTCTATCCTGGTGGCATTCAAGCTGTCCTCCATAGCTTCTTTCAGCTTGTTTCGGTGATCCAGCAGAACTTGATGAACGTGCTGTTCAATCAGAGAGGGGGCAGCAGACTTGGCAGCCAGCAGAGTGGCTTTGACCTCCCTGATGTGATCATCAAAATAATCTTTAAGCTGTCCAAAAATTGTAGGGGTTACCTGATCAGCCGGGTTGATCTCAAAGTTTGCTGTCGGAGGAATGAACTCTGACTCAGCTATTTCCGGGCAATCCAGCGCAACCCCATCGTTGAGCATCAAAGCACGGGCAACCTTCCTAAGTCCTTCAGGGGATGTCAGCTGGGATGGTGCCTTAACCTCCAAGGCATCCATCAGAATCTCTTCCCACTCAGTGAAGGCAGCTTCACCTATTTCCTTCACCAGCTCCAAAAGGAAGGTAACTGATCCTTCTCTCACTTGAAAACAAACAAGACCATCAGCAAGAAATTATTGATAGGCAGGATAGGGGTTGAGTTCTGGGATATATAGGGATATGTGGGCTACGGCAGTAATGATCATCCATCGTTCAGGAGGCCCCTTTGAATGATGGTGAGATAGGCGGGCTTGTTGAGCTATTTCTGTGGGAGAGTTGGGGTTTTCAAGATTAACGGATTCAGGGTGAGAGGGTTTGGGAATAGCTGAAAGCTCACCAGAGGTAGCTATCTCCTCTAGTTCGTTGTCGGCTGGGATTTGTGAAGGTGAAGGATCAGCTGGGGGTGTGGAGTTTATAGAGGTATGGGATTTTTGGGAATGTGAAGGGGAATTGTGTTGGGAAGGATCAGATAAGGGAGAGGGTTGAGCTGACCTGATGGGTGAGGCAGCTATTGGTGTATCCGCTGATGGTGCATCTTCAGAGGAATGAAGAACCTCTGTCTCAGCAACTGATGGCTCAGCTGACTCCCTCTCTTCTGACTCTTCTTCCCCTCCATCAGAGTCAGGGGCAGAATCCTCATTTGAACCAGCTCTCTCAGCTGATTCCTCATAGGCTTGCTCCTCTTCTGCATCAGAAGGCACATCAGCCAGCAGAGTAGTCTTCTCTGCTGAAGACTTCTTATCCTTCAGACTGCTCAGCAAAGCAGTATCTTCATCATCGTCAGAATCAAAGGAGAGCTTCCTTTGGACAGGAGTGGTTTCCTTCTTAGATTTCTTCTTTCTACTCCCTCCAACAGGCTTTGAAGCCTTCCTCTTTTACTTCCTTCCAGGACCAGCAGAGGGACCAGGGGCAGCAGCTACTGGATCAACTTTTGAATCTAAATTAGCTGGCCCAATTACATCCAAGTTACTTCCCCTCAGAAACTTGGTATGGTTGTACTCAACAACCCAATCTTCATCCCACTCGTGCTGGGGCAGCAGATGATTCAAGATTATAGTAATCTTGGTAGCCATAGAGCACTTCGATTTGAAGCTGTAAACTTGTTGACCGTCCACTTCCTTAGTAACACATCTCTTAGACTCCTATTCCAAGCGAAACCAGAGCAGACTCAGCCAGTCTGCTTGGACCCCATCAAGGATCGTGCGGGCCACGCTCAGGTGAAGTTGGTAATGGCGTCCAGACTCCCCTGTTTCGCCAAAATAACTTTGGTCACCACATCCATCAGAAACCTGAATCTTCTTCTCAACATAAACTTCTTCAGATTTGAGGTGGTATTCCTATGACTCTTCCTGGCTATTATCTTGAAAGTATCCAGGTAGTCGGCTTCCTTGTTGTTGGGAAATCCCTTATATTTTGATGCCATTAAAACCAGATGATCTTGGGAGGTCAGCTGATCAGCTGAGGTCAGATCAGCTAAGGATGGTCAGCTTAGGTGAAGATCAGCTGAGGTGCTAGATATCAGCTGATGTCAGGTCAGCTGATGTCAGATCAGCTGAGGTTAGATCAGCTGAGGTCCAGGTCAGCTGATGTCAGACCAGCTGAGGTGTCGAAATCAGACGAGGACAAAATCAGCAGAGGAGCACCCAGATCAGCTGAGACACGTTCAGGACAGCTATGACTCAACATACCAGCTGAGCCCTGAACATATCAGACGAGGACCACCAACAGCAGTTGAGGTCGTCCGAAGCTGTTGCATAGAAGATCTATTTACAGAAAGTCAACCATGTCAAGGGGACAAGATCACAGCAACATGATTTCCAGAATCATAGGCAATCAATCAAGTCAAATTAGATTGAAGATCAAAGCCAAGATGGAAAGATATCAACTTGGAGATCAAGAATCAATCAATCACTTTGATTGATTGATTACATATTTATAGGGATTTCAAATTCTAGTCAACTCTAACGGCTAGTATTTGACACCTATAAATATGAGTACCATAGAGAAGATTTAAATAAGTTTTACACAAGATCAACTAGTAGAATCGCTACACAATTCTCTTTGTACTCACACAACCCTACATATTTATTTATCATTTGTAAAGACTTTGTAGAAGTCTAGAAGTTAGATGCAAGTGTGCACTAACAAGAGTTGTAAGAGAGTTTTCTCTTGAAAAGTTGTAAGGAAGGAAGTTAGTAAGTGAGTAGATAGCCCCTCAAGTCCAAGTTGGTTTGAGGAGAGTGGATGTAGGACAGTTGGTACGAACCACTATAAATCTCGTGTCTTTTACTTGTTTTATTTTAATTGCTCCTACTTGCTGCACTATATAAAAGGTTTTCATTAAAAGGATTTAATTTAAAACGTTTCCGCACACAAAATCATTGTGCACTCAGCTGATTGTAAAGTCAGCTGTTTTCAAAACAAGAAGACTCAAAGTCTTATTTAGGGACCAACACTTGTATTTATGTGGTAGAACACCAGTAGAGGATAAGCCAAAAAGTTTAGCAACCGCATCCTTGGATATGACAACTGCTTTCCCATCAACCAGGGATCCGATAGAGTTTGAGCTAAACTGGGCTTTGGGGAGGAATTGGAAGGCGTAAAAGTTTAGGGTATTATGGTCAGGGGGTGTCATGGAGATGAAGGTTCGGAGATTTTGATGTTGAAGGAGGTTTAGGATTTCCCGAATTTTTGGAACCCTGGTCGTGCCGTAATCGACACACATCTCGGCGTACATCCTTTCTTTGAACATCTTTTGGATAGCTTTGGAAGCCATACCTTCAACACAGATGTTAAGTGCACAGAGAATAATATGCAAGAACAATAAGAAAAGAGAGATTTCAGAGCAGAAAGGTTTTCAGTAAGAAGTTAAAGGGGTATATATATGAATCGAAAGAGATGAGCAGTTTTTCCAAAAATTAAGACCGATCAATTTTGATCGTAGATATGTATATTGCATCACACATATCAAAGGTCCAGATTAATTAACATTTGAGTGGTTTGGGGGTGATGCGTAAGTGTCAGGTTTCGAAAAGGTTTTGGCCGCCAAAACAAAATACCGCCTTTTGGTAAAAAGGTAATGATGAAAAATTTAGGAAAGTAATTTGGGCGGTGAGAAATTAATTACCACTAACACTTTATTTTGGAAAAGATAATAATTCCCCGAATTTTCGTAAGAGAAAAGATTTGATTGCCAATTTTCTAAAATTATTTTTAGAAATTCGGGATTTATTTATTTTTGAAAAGATTTGATAAAAAAAATTTTAAAACCAACACGACGATTATGGAAATACTTATCGTGAAACTGACGTGGCAAGGTTAGCTGATAAGAATAATCTTCATGAAAATCTTCTCTGCTCATCTGGGTCTATATTGTCAGCTAACATGGACCAGCTGAAGCAAGGTGGCCTTGTCTGACTTTCATGACTTATCCCTGTATCAAGTTAGACATAACAAGATAGAGAAAAGAAAGGAAAGAATACGAAGATATACTAGATCAGCTGATGTGAGAATCAGCTGATTACTTCAGCAAAATAGTCCTCAGCTGGATACCAGCTGACTAACCATTTTCCCAAAAACTTTTTTTTTAGAGAACTGCACCTCCATCTATCATTCCTAACTCTGCTACTAATTCTCTGAATCTTATCTCTGCTAAAGGTTTGGTAAGCACATCTGCTCTCTGTTTCTCCGTATGAATCTTCTCCATCCTGATATCTCCCATCTCAGCATGATCTCGAAGAAAATGATGTCTTATGTCCACATGCTTGCATCTGGTATGGAGAACAGGGTTCTGAGTAATGGCTATTGCACTTGTGCTATCATAGAAGATGGGTATCTCTTCTGTGATCACATGGTAGTCTCTCAGCTGTTGTCTGATCCAGAGCAGCTGAGAGAAGCAGCTACCAGCAGCCATGCACTCTGCCTCTGTTGTGGAAGTAGCTACTGAAGTCTGCTTCTTGGAGAACCAAGATATTAGCTTACTTCCCAGAAACTGACATGTGCCAGAGGTTGATTTCCTATAATCTTGCACCCTCCATAGTCAGAATCTGAATACCCACTCAGCTGAAAGTTGTCATCAGCTGGGTACCAGAGGCCTAGATTGTAAGTACCCTTCAAATACTTAACAATCTTCTTTGCTGCTTCCAGATGAGATTTCTTAGGATTTGCATGAAACCTTGCACATACCCCTACAGCGAAGCTAATATTAGGTCTGCTGGCAGTGAGATACAGCAGAGAACCAATAAGTCCTCTGTATAGTGTCTGATGAACTTTCTCACCAGCCTCATCTGGATCCATGCTAAAGTTTGCCATCATAAGAATCTTAGCTTCTCTGCTGCTACTGACTCCAAACTTTTCTATCAAATTCTTGGCATACTTAGCTTGGCTAATGAAAGTTCCATTGGACATCTGCTTCACCTGCAGTCCAAGGAAATAAGTCATCTCCCCCATCATGGACATTTCGAACTTGCTAGTCATCAGCTTCCTAAACTGATCACACATCTGCTTGTTGGGAGAGCCGAAGATGATATCATCCACATAGATCTGTACTAAGAGGATATCATCTCCATCTTCTTTTCTGAACAAGGTTTTATCTATCTTTCCTTTGCTGAATCCACTATCCAGTAGGAACTGTGATAGAGTATCATACCAAGCTCTAGGTGCCTGCTTTAGTCCATATAAAGCCTTCTGCAACCTATAAACCTTGTTCCCAATCTCAAATCCTGGTAGTTGTTCCACATAAACCTCTTCTGCCAGGATTCCATTCAGAAAAGCTGACTTGACATCCATCTGATATACCTTGAACCCTTTGAAAACAGCATAAGCCAGAAACAATATGATGGATTCTAGTCTTGCCACAGGAGCAAATATCTCATCATAGTCAATCCCCTCTGACTGTGAATACCCCTGGGCTACTAGCCTTCCCTTGTTTCTAACTACTACATCATTTTCAACCTTTTTGTTCTTAAAGACCCACTTAGTGCCTATGACCTTCTGATGTTTGGGCCTCTCCACTAGAGTCCAAACTTCTTGTCTTGCAAACTGGTTTAGCTCCTCTTGCATAGCTACAATCCAGTTTGGATCTTCAAGAGCTTCATGGATATTCTTGGGTTCTATCAGAAACACATAACAGCTGAATTGAGCACCCAAGTTTAGCTTTCTTCTGGTCTGAACACCTACACTTGGATCTCCTAAAATATGTTCAGCTGGGAAGTCAGACAACTTCTTCTTGCCCCTTTGAGGTGCCATAGTCTGCTCCTCTTGGGTCTTGTATGATATTCCCCCTTGGTTAGTGTCAGGAGTCAATGTGCCATCATCTGGTGCTGATGAGGGCTTATCAGCTGATTTGGGCTCATCATCTGAATCTGAATCTGATTCTTTCCTAGGTACCACTACCTTAATCAGATCTGGCTTGTCTGACAGATTCAGCTGATCCACCTCATCTGCTAGCTTCTCTTTGCTGTACTCATGAAAAGATTCATCAAATACAACATGGGGTGTTTCCTCCACACAAAGAGAGACTTTATTAAAGACTCTATAGGCTTTGCTACTTCCAGAATATCCTAAGAATATTCCTTCAGCAACCTTAGCATCAAAAGTCTTTAACTTAGTCTTTCCATTGTCATGGATGAAACACCTACACCCAAAAATATGGACAGAGGAAAGATTAGGAGTTTTACCTTTGTACATTTCATAAGGAGTCTTCCCATGTCTCTTGACTGGTAGACACCTATTTTGGATGAAGCAGGCAGTATTGATGGCTTCTGCCCAAAACCTTTGAGGAATCTGATATTCAACTAACATGGTCCTTGCTGCCTCCTTGAGAGTCCTGTTTCTCCTTTCAGCTAACCCATTCTGCTGAGGTGTTCTGGCAGATGATGTCTCATGCTGAATACCATTATCCATGCAATAGTCAGAAACAACAGAGTTAAGAAAATCAGTACCTTTATCACTTCTGATTCTGACTATGCTGAGGTCAAGCTCCTTCTGAATCCTATTGAACAACTCCAACATCTTGACCATAGTCTCATTCTTCTTGAACAAGAACACTACCCAAGTGAATCTTGTATAGTCATCAACAATCACCAGTGTGTACTTCCTTCCACTGAAGCTAAGAGGTGAGACTGGTCCAAACAAGTCCATATGAAGCAGCTGGAGGGCTTTTGTTGTTGAAGTACTCTGCACACCTTTGAATGAGGCTTTAGTCTGCTTCCCTTTCTGACAGGCATCACACTTCTGCTCAGATGCAAACATCTCATTTGGTAGTCCTCTGACAAGACCCTTCCTTGCAACCTTGTTGAGTGTCTTGAAGTTCAGATGACCTAACCTCTTGTGCCAGAGACAGCTGATCTCTGATGAACTTTTAGCAACCAAACATGAGTCAGCTGGACAGCTTGCAAAATCTGCAAGATACATATTACCACTTCTGAGGCCAGTTAGTAGCACCTGCTCATTTAAATCATTAATAACAAGACAAGAGTTCTTAGAGAATCTTACTGAATATCCCTTGTCACAGAATTGGGATACTGACAGAAGATTGTGCATGAGCCCTTCTACATAGTAGACTTCTTCAACTCTTGTTCCTTTGATCAGCAGGGTGCCTACTCCTCTGGTGACTCCAAAATTGTTGTCACCGAACAAAACTCTAGGCCCATCAAGCGTTACAAAGTCCTGGAGGAGATGCTTCTCAAAGGTCATGTGCTTCGAACAACCGCTATCAATGTACCAGACATGGCCCTTGGCTTCTCCTCTTTCTATAGGGCTAGAGTTTACCTGAAATTAAAACTCAGGCTTTAGGTACCCTATCTTTGGGTCCTGATTGATTAGTATCGACTTTCTGGATCCACAGGTAGAGATCATCCTTATGAGGTTTAGGGGATCTCAACCTTCTACCATACTTGTCCACAAAAATCATCTCCCTCAGAGGATCTTTTCTAGGGCGATGAGTGATAACAGCAGGTTTGTAGGTGGGCTGCTCAAAAGGATAATTTCAGCTTGAGCCTCCGAATGACTCATATACCTTAGCCAGTGAAGGCTTGCCTACTTTGGTTACATTAAAAATAACCCAGGGCTGAGGTCTGTTTCGCTTGGGTTTACTCTGCTGAGATGACCCAGACTTATCATTCCTCTGCTGATTCTGCTGAGGTCTCCTTGTCTTAGCTGAGCTATGACTTGGATTCCTCTTCTGGTCTCGGGGCTTCTGAGCTTTGGACTTATGTTGGTTGTCAGCAGGCTTTTGAGTTTTAGTACTCTTCTGCTCTGCTGGAACCTTATGATCACCAGCAGACTTCTGAGCTTTTGAGCTCTTCTGTCCAGCTGGGACCTTTTCTGTCCCTCTGCTCTTTTGCCCTTCTGATCCAGATGCAGTCTCAGCTGGCCCTTTACCCTTTCGAGGATCCCTAATTAATCCACTGTCACCTTTCTTCTTCTTTTGAGGTTTGGGTTAGGGATAACCAAGACCCCTTTTGTCATTCACAGTTTGTGAGGACTCAGCTATTTCTGACACGGCATTCTTTGCCTTAGTCAGCTGATCCACTTTCAGCTGAAGCTGCTGTGAATTTTTGATTGTCAGTTCATTTTGCTTGAAGAAATCATCGAACTTAGCTGTCAGCCGATTATGTTCTTCACTCAAAACAGTATTCTCAGAAAGTAGCTTTTCTATCAGCTTTTCCTGTTCCTCACACTTTGCTATTAAGTCAGCAGACTTGTTAGCTTGTGAGTCATAGGATATCACTGGTAGTCTAGCATTTTCCAGATCTTGACTCAAGCTTAGAACTTTAGCTTTCAGACTTGAGTTCTCCTCTTCCAGCTTAGAACAAACTTTTAAGGAGGATTGGAGATCAGACAACAACTTGTGTATGTCTGACTCCATAGAATAGGTAGAGGAGCAAGATGAGCTAACAGAGGGGATAGGAGAATTTACCTCTTCTACCTTAGCCATGAGGCAGACATCATCCTCTGATTCAAAATCAGATGAGGATGAGGATGAGGATGAGCTGATATCCTGCTTCTCCTCCTCTGCCAGCAGAGCTCTCTTATCAACGAACCTGCGATCTCTCTTGATCCTCTTCTCTTCTCTCTCCCTTGGGGTAAGCTGAGGACAATCATAACTGAGATGTCCTGGCTTGTTGCAAGAGAAGCAAACACCATCTCTTCCTCTTCTGGGACTTGGCTCCCTTCTTCTCTCTGGAGACTTGTATCTGGTCTCCTGTTCATCTGATGGTCTTCTGGTATTAGATGACTTCTGGTATCTTCTGGAAGAATCACTCTTATTCTTCTTCCAATGGGATCTATACTTCTGGAACTTGTTTGACATCTTGTCAAAATTCTTGGTCAGCAAGGCAAGTTGCTCCTTTAAGCTCATGTCCTCTGGAGTAGAGGACTTCTCTTGACTATCAGTTGTAGTAGAGAAGGCAACATTCTTTGCAGCTGAGGATGATGATGGAGTCTTATCTTCTTGATCCTCTTCTTGAATATCGAACTCATGTGCTTTCAGATGAGATAGCAGTGTATGATGACTCATCTCAGATAGATTCTTTTTTTACTTATTTACAGTCACCTTCACTCTCCATCTTGAAGTAAGAGATCTCAAAATTTTGTTATTTATCTCCTTCTCCGAGTAATCCTTCCCTAAGGAGCTTGCCTTATTAAGTATGTTTGTCAGCCTCATATCCAGCTGATCAATGGTTTGATCAGCTTTCATTTTAAATGTGTCAAAGGTATGTAGAACGGCTTGAAGCTTGTTCTCTTTGATTTGATCTGTCCCTTCACACATCAAGGAGAGTTTCTCCCACATCTCCTTAGCGGTCTTACACGTTTTGATCTTTTCAATGTACTCCTTAGACAATGTCTCGATAATTTCTGTCCTGGCCACTTGATCCAGATTGAAGAGCTTTCTTTCAGCATCATTTAATTCACTCTTCTTCTTCTCTGTCTTCTTTCTTTCGCTGATCTCAGCTTCTGGAGTTTTTCCATCACTTACTCCTTCCCAGTAAAACTTGATTGGCCCTTCCTCCAGAACATCTAGCATCCGATCATGAATGGCTCCAAGGTGATTCTCCATTCTGAATATCCAGTAATCATAGTCTTCTATGGAGAATTCTGGCAACTTCCTTGTCTTGGATCCACTCTTCTTGTAAGAAGACATATCTGCAAGTGGTTAGGTAAAATGCACACAGAATTTTCTAAAATGATTTTCACGGCTGTCCAGGTGACCACCAAAAGCTTTCTCAGGCTGTGGTCTTTTGGACACACAGCTCTGATACCACTTGTTGGTCCCAAAGGCAGGTTTTAGGGAAGAATACCTTGGAACAAGTCTAGAAGGGGGGG
>JAPKLY010003895.1:0-16722 GCA_026898435.1 Prunella vulgaris
AATTGAATTACGGGAAAATATACTTACAGCTGGTATCAGAGCTCATGATTTAGACGTCTATGTTTCACCATAAAAGTGTATTTTTGATGTATTGATTTTCTGAAATAAACATGTTTCCCGTAATTTATATTCTGATCATGGTATAATGGCATCTCTGCACAAATTTTAATGTTTGTTTTCTTAGAGTGAATTCCTATAAATATGCGCTTTATTGCTTATGGATAGTGGAAAGTTATGTTTCCCAAATTTTATGCTGAAGGAGTCAGCATATTTTTTGAATTATCATGCGAAATCATGCTGATTGAGATATAATGTTTTTGGTTTGTGGTAGAGTAATTGTTAATTAAATTTGGGCGTGAATTAGCCTTCTGCCGAAATATTGGCTTTATGGTATGATTTCTACTGAAAAGTAATTAGCATAAGGTTCTCATAATTTTGAATTGGTCAATGCCTATTATTATGTGTAGTGGCCTTATTAATATGCAGGAAGCATATTACGTGTATGCTTATAACTTAAGTTTTGGATTAGGCTATTATTGTTGGATATGCTAAGGTTTTATTTTGGGCCTATTATAGGAATTAGATTAATTGTATGTTGGATATAATTATTCAACAATTAAAGTTTTATGCACTTAAAATTATTTAAATTATAGAAACTAGTTAGTCACCAAATTAGTGACTTAGTTTGCAAAGTTAAATAATTAAGTGTATTAAATCAATTGTTCATTAAATTGATGCTATTAAAAGAATGATATTATGGATTAATTGAACTGTTGTTAGAATTTACTGATTATGTTCGTTATGTGGCTTTAAATCGGATTAATTCTACCAAACAATAATCTTATGATTTTGTGTTCTTGGGGAGGGAGAGAAGAGAGTTTAGAGAGATAAATATTGTAGTAGGCACTGTATTGATTTTCAGAATTGTGTGAATAGTACAAGAGAAGTCTTATTTATAGGTGTGTGAGTGTGAGACGGCACCTTACGAGCCTATGTGGCTTCTGGTGTTGACGAGGGTTCCTTACCCCCATCTTGGTCTCTCACACTGCTTCCTTTACCATGCCTCGTCCTACTACTATGCCTTAGACTGGATGGACCTCATTAAAAACCTCGCCGTAAATCACCCTTGTGGATAAACCGGACGGAGGGAAAAAGAGCGCACCATCGGGGTCCTATTTGACTGATAGGCGAGCTCGTCGGCGAGCTCGGAGATGGGCTACAGTGGTTTGGGCGAGCTCTGGGCGATGATGGAACTCGACGAGGCCTTCCTGGGGATACAAGGCGAGCTCTGGGCGAGCTCCAAGATGACAGATGACCCCTTCTGGGCGAGCTACGCAGGTGAGTCATCTCCATGTGGGCGAGCTCCGCACCTTTAAGGATCTGGGTGGGTCCTGACGACCTGCCAAACCTTGGCGATTATTCATATACGAATGGTACTAGTTCGCCAGTCCAACATTTGCCCCCCAGCTCGCATGTGTCATGACCTCGTCAAATGTGCAGGCGAGCTGGAGAACTTGAAGTTCGGCGAACTGTCCCTGGGCGACTGCCGAGCTAGCAGGCGAGCTCGGTGAAGGCGGTTATTCTTGGTCGTCGTGGTGCGGGAATCCAGGGGTCATGCACGCCTTTTGAGACCTCGGTTCCCGCCCACCATCATATCATCTTTCAAATTTCTTGCAAACAGGTCCCTGCACTTTGTGAATATCACACCTCGCCCCGACGTCTATAAATAGGGGGAAATGGATTCATTTCCTCACTTCTTGCATTTCGAATTCTCAGAGCTTTCCCGACGACCAATTTTTCTTGTGCTCGACGGATTTTCGAAGGCTCTTCAAGGTAGGATTCGATTTCTTTTCCCCTCCTTTCTATCTTTTTATTTGATTTTTCTGTTGTTTCTTCGGGATTACAGAATTTTGGACCGTGGGTTGCACCGAGAAATTTTGCATTTCCCTGACTTTCGGACTATTGGATTTTGGACCAAGAAACTCTTGAACTTCCCTGAGACCATGTCGACACATTCATCGAGTAGGACTCTTTCGGACCAGAATCCTGACAAACGGCCAATAATTGAGGATGAGCCACTTCGGGTTTCGTATGTAGAGATCGGCTCCAGCTCCGAGGCGATCTCGGCAGCTCACTAGGTCTCCGGCGAGCTACGTAGCGATCCGGAGGAAGGAGCCTCCAGTTCTGTATACCGCGAGGTGTGGGAGGAAGGTGGCGAGGTCGCCCAAGAAGAAAGAGTTGCCAGTGGCAACGAAGGGCCCGAGGAGGTTGAGGAGGGCGCTGCCTTGGGCGGTGAGGAGGGTGGCGAGCTGGAGGAGGTCACGCTCGAATAGTTCCGCCGCATCGGTTTTCCGGAACCTCAGCTGGTTGAGTACCAGGTCCCCGCCCAGGTGGCTGACCCATTCGATTGGAATGAGTACGTCGCCGAGTACGCGACGAGCTTTCCTTGCCCGAATTGGGCACCTCGCGCCGACCCCGCCGACCTGGAAGAAGTCGTCCCTTCTGAGTACAAGGCTGGCGAGGTGGTGAGCCTTATTGATGAATGCGACCTGCCTATTATACGCAGGGAGTATCGCATCCCACTGGATATTTTTATGTATGCCCCGATGAAGGATGAGCGGGCCGACGCACCTCCTGAGGGGATGACCGCTTTGAACGTAGATGTCTTGAGGGTCGGGCTTACTTTGCCACTGCACCCGATCATTGGCCAGTATCTTGCTGACAATAATCTGGCCATCACCCAGCTCACACCGAATGCATGGAGTAACCTCCTCGCCGCCCTGTCTGTTTTTGGGTTGGAGGGTTATGAGAACGCGACGACCTCGGCGGACCTGGGCGAGCTCTTCGCCGTGACCAAGCGGGCGCAGGATGGCGCGGGGTATTATTATCTGAAAGCTCGTCCAGGGGAGAAATTTCTTGGGGACCTGCCCAATAAAGTCCGCGAATGGAAGAAGCAGTTTTTCTTCGTAGGCGGCGACTGGCGAGCCTCCAACACGTATCATGGACGGGGTGATCGTATTCCCACTCCAGAGGGATATGGGGAAGTCAGCAGTAGGTTGCCTATTTCGGTGTGTGTGGGTTGAATTAGATATACTAATTCTAAATTTCTTTTCTTTTGCAGTTCCGAAGCTACACAAATCCAGCCGGGGCAGGCATAGAGTGTCGGAGCAGTTTGACGTGGTGCGCGCCATCTGCTGTTTGAGAAGCGAGAAGGACAGACAGGTCGCTCATTTGTGCGAGCACCATTGCCTGCGGCTCGCCGGGCTCCTTACACTACCGCACCACCTTGACATCCAAGGTCCCGAGCTCCCAGGTCCAACTCTTTGCAGCTCGCCTATGGGGGGGTAGCTCGCCCATCATGCTGATATTTGTAATTTTTGTGCAGGTGGTAGCTTCGTTGCTATCCCGATCGCTGAGGTCCCCGAGGCTTATCAACTCGTGAAAGAGCGATTCGAGATGGGCCCACCTCGCCCCAACAGACTTGCCCCGCCGTCTGTGCTCGCGCTGGAGGCGAGCAAAAACGCAGAGCTCGCCTCCAAAAAGGGCGAGGCAGGTGGGTCGGGAGCCCAAAAGGAGAAAGCCAAGTCTCCTGAAAAGTCCAAGGCATCGGAGGTCGCCCGGGCCGGGCGAGGTGGAGGTGGATCCCGAGCTGGCGAGGAGGATCCCCCAGCTTGCAAGAGAGCGAGATACACCGGCCTGGTTGACGAGGAGTCCGACAGGGCTGAGAGGACCTCGGCGAGGTTGGGACAGGGGGGCTCTGTCCAATCCACCGCCCCGCTGGCTGCCACGCCCATTCGGAGTTCGCCCCCTTCGCCTTCTCCATTCGGGGTGCAAACCACCGACGACACTCTACTGGGTTGGGATCCTGACCTAGCTCAGTAAGTAGCTCGCCCAATTGACTTCCATTGCTTTTCAATCCTTTATTTTTCTAACAGTTTTCATCTGTTTCGATCTTGTAGTTATGCTCCAATCGCCTTCCCGAACCGCCACGAGGTTCTGCATGCCTTTGAGCGATCTCGCTCTCTCACTTCGATGCGGAATCTCCCTCGGGGCATAACCCGGGATGCTGTGAGCGAGATGCCTAGGCATTGGACGACCCCGTTGGTGGCGGGTATCAACAGTCAGGACCTGAGGGAGAACCTCCTTCTCTCGGGCCACTATGCGAGTAGATTGGTGCTCGCCAATCAAAAGGCCCTCGAGCAGGTTGCCGAGTTGGAGGCGGGTCGCTCCGACAGGAACAGGCGGATGCTGGCGTTGGCGGAATCTGCCGACAAAGCAAAAAAATAGGCGCAGCTCGCCGAGGAACTGGCCGAGGCATCGCTGGCCGCCGAGCAAAGCGCCCTCCAGCAGCTTGAGACCGTCCAACGCCAGCTCGCCCGGCTCGAGCAGAAGACGGAAGCAAGGATAAGGGCTAAGGAAGAGGAGCTCACCGCCCAGCTCGCCCAGGAGGTCGGCAGCCACGAGATTACGAAGAAGGACCTCGCACTGCAGTGGGGTCTGGTGAAGAGCTCCAACACCGAATGCGAGAGGCTAAGGGGCGAGCTAGAGGCGAAGGCGAATGAGATCGCCGAACTGCGGAGTGTCGCTTCCTCCTCGCCGGACCTGGCGGCCGTGAAGACCGAGGCCTCTGACAGAGGATGCGTCCAATGTTATGCTGAGGTTCTGCGGACTCTCTGGTGGGCCCGAGCTCATAGGGACGACGAGGTGGAGGCAGTCGTGGGTGACTTTAAGGCATGCCTGGACCGAGTTCCCTTCCCTGATGGCGCCGAGCTGGATATCGGCGACCTACCTGAGCTCGGCTTTTCCCTCGACTTTGTACCGGACCGCTTTCGAATTATCAAGACAGTCGAGGTACCGGAGCTGAACCTTGGAGAGGCAGAAGAGGTCGCTCGCGAGGGAGATCGCGTTCCCCTCACTGTCGAGCAACTGCAGGAGGCCTGTGGGGACGCTATGCTAAACCTGGGCGAGTTTGATGCCAGCGGGCTGACTGGTAATATCACTTCCGAGGCTGAACTCGCCATTCCAGCTTCCCAGGTCGCCGCTGCCCCTGCCCCTGCCGAGGTCGCCGCTGATGTGCCTACTGCCGCCTCCGAGATGCCTTCCGATGTCCCCCGCTGCTTCGGGGATTTAGGATTTTTCCTTGCTTTCGTAGATTAGCTTTTTTAATTTCCAACTTGTAGTAGGTCACCGGGTTGTGGAGCTCGCCCAGAAGGAGCTCCCTTTTTGTAGCTTTACTTTTCATTCAAGTAGATTCAGCTCGCCGGGCACATGCAGCTCGCCCAGAAGGAGCTTTTTGTAGTTCAAAGACGGCCAGCTGGTCGGCCTTTGTGGCCAGCACTACTACTCATACTTAGGATTTTTTCAAGTATATTTTTGACTTGAAAATTTCTTAAGTATCTTTTGAATATAAGTCGTGCATTTTTTGTCCAACTCTTTTCCTTTATGTATTTGCGCTTTTACGTTATAATTTCGTAAATAGCTCGTTTTTGTTTATTTTTCTGGTACATAATTGTTCGTCTTATTCTACTTCGAGAAGCGAATTGTTCATTTTACGTCACTTATGACTACGAATTGTACCTCTGTTTTGAGAGTGCGTATTCTTCGTCTTACGCCACTTATGGCCGCGAATCGTTCGTCTTAGACCACTTAGGGCGGCGAACTGCACTTCGATTGATTCACGTTGGGCCATTGGGTTTCATGAACCTTGCCTTAGACGTTTCTTCGTCTTTTTCGCGAATTTTTCTAACTTGTGGCAGTAGGTGCTTAGCAACCTTTTAAGAAGGGTACCTTCACAACCTTGGGCACTTTGGCCTTTGCCCTCGAGCTATTTGATTATAACGTTTGGGACCTTGGTCCTTGCGCATTGAGGATTTTTGAGCATGTGGGCGAGCTAGGTTTGGCGAGCTACCAGGAGCAGTGGGCGACCTGGTGCAGCTCGCCTGGTGGGAGAGCTGCGCAGGTCCAAACACTTGGGAATTTTTCTGAATTTTTTCTAACTTTTCATAGCGGTGTAATTTACATCGGTTGCCATCGACATTTCCGATGCAAACCTTCGACTAGTCTATTACAGGATTCTAGTCTATTGGTAGAACTTTTTTAGATGTGCCGAGCTCCAGGTGTATGACGAGGCTTTGCCTTCTGCGTCTTCTAGATCATAGGTACCGTTCGGCCAGGCTGCGGTGACCCGGAATGGTCCTTCCCAGTTTGAACCGAAAACACCTGGTGGGGCCATCAATTTCTTTTTTAACACCAGGTCTCCGACCTTGAACTTTCGGTCTCGGACCTGAGAGTTGTAATATTTTTCCGCTCTGCGCTTGTAGGTGGCGTTTTTCATTTCTGACGAAGCTATGGTCTCTTCTATCAGATATTTTTCTACTGCCAAGGCATCATCATTCTTTTCTTCATCATACCCCACCACCTTCCAAGTTTTGTTCTGGACTTCTACCGGGACTACGGCTTCGGTCCCGAAGGCTAGGGCAAATGGGGTCTCCCCGGTGCTGGCCCTATAGGAAGTTCTATAGGACCATTGGACCTCTGGGAGTTCGTCTGCCCAGCTCCCCTTCTTTTCTTCGAGGCGGAGCTTCAAAATGTGTTTCAGGATCTTGTTCACCGCCTCGACTTGGCCGTTCGACTAGGGGTGATACGGAGTTGAGTAGTGCTTCTTGATGTTCCATGAACTGCAGAAGTCCCTCAACTTCTGTCCGTCGAACTGCCTTCCATTATCAGTGATGACCGACTGCGGGAGTCCAAACCTGCAGATCAGGTTTTTCCAAATGAAGCCGATCATCCTTTCTTGGGTTATGGTGGTGAGAGCTTCTACCTCAGCCCACTTAGTGTAGTAGTCTACTGCTACGACAGCAAACTTTACACCGCCTCTGCCAGGTGGAAATGGGCCGATCAAGTCGATACCCCATTTCGCGAAAGGCCACGGGCTGAAAACTGACTTAAGCTGGTTGGCTGGGGAGTGGATGTTAGGTGCGAAAAGTTGGCACTTTCGGCACCTTCGAGCGAAGCTGATGGCATCTTTGCGAAGAGTGGGCCAGTAGTAGCCCTGTCTGATCGTCTTATATGCCAATGCTTGCCCCCCAGCGTGACTCCCACAAATCCCTTCGTGAATTTCTTCAAACACTTCGGACCCCTGCTTCCTAGTTAGGCATTTGAGTAGGGGTAGAGAGAATCCACGTTTATAGAATTGACCGTCCAGCAATGTATATCTGGCAGCTTGCTTTACTAACCGGCTAGCTTCCCAGGTGTCCACGGGGGTTGTTCCGTCTATTAGGTATTTCTGGATTGGAGTGCACCAATCTTCACCACCTTCACTGTCCTCCTGCCCCCCGTTCGAGGTTTGATTTATCTTGTAATCGGACGTCGAGGGGTTTTTCAGTGTGGTGATCACAACCTCCGTGAATTCGGCTTCGCCATTGCTAGTAGCTAGCCGGGCTAGAGCATCTGCTTGTGTGTTCTCTAGCCGCGGTATCTGATTGATGTAAACTTGTGTAAACATCGAGATCAGATGCGCGGCTATTTTCTGGTAGGTCATCATCTGCTGGTCTTTTGCCTCATATTCCCCCCGGACTTGGGATATTATTAGCTGGGAATCTCCGAAAACTTGAAGATTGGTTGCCCCCACAGCTAATGATAGCCTAAGTCCTGCTATCAACGCTTCATACTCCGCCTAAGTCATTGTTGGTTGCTCGAAAGTCGAACCGAATTGCGGAGGTGAAGACTTGTCTGTCTGGGCTGATCAGGACCACGCCGGTGCCTGCTGCCATGCTAGTTGATGATCCGTCCACGTAGAGATGCCACAGAGCTATACGCCCCCTCGTCGGATCTTGTGGGAAAGTTAGCTCGACGATGAAGTCGGCCAGTGCTTGTCCCTTGATCGCTGTTCGGGGTGCGTAGGTTATACCGTATTGGCTAATCTCCAGTGACCATTTCAGCAGGCGTCCAGCAGTGTCTGGGCGCTGTAGTATTTGACGCAGTGGGAACGTTGTCAGCACCTCTACCGGATGGTCAAAGAAGTATAGCCTCAATTTTCTAACACTCATCACCAGTGCATAAGCCAGCTTCTCTGTTGGGGTGTACCGCAACTCAGCTTCATGTAAGACTTGGCTCATGTAGTACACTGGTAGGTGTGTTTTCACCTCTTCTCGGACCAGGACGGAGCTGATGGCCACCTCCGACGCGGCTAGGTACAGATACAACTTCTCTCCAGGTATTGGCTTCGACAGAACCTGTGTATCCGCCAGGTATGTTTTGATATCTTCGAAGGCTCGTTGGCATTCATTTGTCCAGACGAAGTGGTTTTTAAGGTGGAGCTTGTTGGCCTTGGCCGCCTCTTTGTACCTCAGTGTGTTTGCCTTAATTACCTCGAAAAATGGACGATTTCGGTCGCCGGACCTGGAGATGAATCTGTTCAGGGCTGCCATGCACCCTGTCAGCCTTTGAATTTTTTGGACGGAATCGGGTATACCCATCTCGATTATGCATTGGACCTGTGTTGGGTTGACCTCAATTCCCCGCTGGCTAACTAGGTGCCCCAGGAACTTCCCAGAGTGTACGCCGAAGCTGGTCTTTTTGGGGTTCAACTTCATGTTGTAGTGGTGCAGTATGTCGAAGGTCTGTTTCAGGTGGTCCTCCTTTCTCAAACTCTTGACAACTATGTCGTCCACGTACACCTCCATGGATTCGCCAATGTGTTGGTCGAACATTTTGTTCACCAATCTTTGGTAGGTAGCTCCGGCGTTGATGAGTCCGAACGACATCCTTTCCCAGCAATACATGTTCTTGTTAGTGTAGAACGCCGTGTGTTCCTGGTCATCTGGGTGTAGAGCTATCTGGTGATAGCCCGCAAAAGCATCCATGAATGTCATCATCTAATGGCCTGCAGTGCTGTCCACTAGCTGGTCAATGTGAGGTAGTGGGAAGTTGTCCTTCGGGCATGCTTTGTTCAGGTCTGTGAAGTCAATGCAGAGTCTCCATATCCCATTGTGTTTCTTCACCAAGACGGGGTTCGCGACCCATTGCGGACACAGAGCTTCCTTGATGAGCCTGTTGTCTAACAACTTCTCCACCTCAACAGTCAGAGCCGCGTACTTGTCTGGTCCATACTTTCTTCGCTTTTGGCGTACGGGTCTCCTTGTCTGATCTATGTTAAGTCTGTGGCAAGCATGTTCCAACTGGATTCCCGTCATGTCTTCGTGAGACCAGGCAAACACGTCCAGGTTGGCCATCAAGAAGAGCTCCATCCTCGACCGGTACGGTTCAGGTAACTCAGAACCAATGAAAAGTTCTAAGTCCCTTTCCGGGTCCACCGGGAGTGCCGTCAACTCTTCCATGGGGGTTGCTTTTCTCTTTTGACTTTTCCACCTCCGGTCGCTGATGAACTCGTCCCACTCCCCTTGTGACATCTGTGCAGGCTAGTGGCCTATGCGCGGTTCGAGGTCATCGGGTTGGCTCTTAGCTTGGGCGAGCTCGTCAGCTGTGAACACCTCCGGTGGTCTGTCAGCTTGGGATGGTGTGGTGACTTGGGGAGTCGGGTCAACGTCCATTGGTGTGGGTTCTTGACCTCCCGCAGGTCCCCCACCTTGGGCCTCATCAGCTACCTCCATGGGAGTAGGCTGCTGTCCCTGCGCAGGTACCGACCCCTGCGCAGGTCTCAACACTTGGGTTTCTTCCAAGTCCTCCATTGGTGTCGGTTGTGTGTCTTGCACAGGTCCAGTGCCTTGGTTGATTTCTGACAAATCCCCTACCTCCATCATCTCAGTTTTGACCGAGATGACGTCTAGGATGTTTGGCTCGTCTGCAGGAATCTGTACGTCCTCTTCGAGGATGTGGACTTGTGTAACAGACTTCTTGACCCGACCATCTTTGATTTGGAGTAAACACTCTCGGGCCTTTTTCTGGTCACCTTTTATAGTTTCGGCACCTTTTGGAGTTGGGAATTTTAAACAGTAGTAGTAGGTCGAACACTCCGCTTTGAATTCATTAATAAAAAGGCGGCCAAGGAAACCGTTGTAGGAGGACTGCTGGTCGACAACTAGGAAATCTATGAGCCTAGTCAGTCTCCTTTCGGGGTCCTCAGCCGATACAAGTTGGACGCTCAACCTAACACTACCTAGGGGGACGGTTACAGCTTCTCCGAACCCCACTAACCTAGCATTGCTAGGTTCCAGATACGACTCAAAATCACCTAAGGCATCCAAGGTGGATTTGAAGAGAATGTTGGTGAATGCGCCGGTGTCCACAAGTAGCCTGTGAACTCAGACGTTCATGATGTTGGCGGTTATCACCAACGAGTCGTTGTGGGGCATCAGTACCCCCTCCAGGTCCGCTGAAGAAAATGTCAGTTCGTCAGCAAGCTGTGAGATGGACCTGGGGCCGGAGCTGCCTTCCTGGACTTGGTTTATGGCCCGGATTTCGGCCTTCCTCTTTCTCCTGGATATGGAGGATCCCCCGTCCTGGAGACCTCCTGCAGCTCCGATTTCCTCCTCAAGAACCAAGAGTTCCCGAGTAGGCTCCATGTTTTGTTGGGGTTGGGGAGGTGCCCTCCGTCTGTGATGGGGACCAGGTTGGTCTGCTTCCTCCTCCTCGTCATCGGAGGTAGCCCTCCTCTCGAACCTCGGTCTCTTAGCTGGGGTCTTCTTCACGAACTCGGCCAATTTCCCCTCCTCGTAAAATTTCCAGAGTTGCTTGAGGAGGTCTCGGCACTCGCTGGTGAAGTGGCCGATGGCCTGATGGTAGGCACATAATTTGTTTGGATTGAGCTTCGTGCGGTCCTGGCGGATTCGCCTCGGCTCTTCCAGCATGGCCTTGCCTTTGACGACAGTGAAGACACGGTCAACGGAGACAGTGAGGACCTGATTGAGCTTTTCTTTGAGCTCATCTCCCTCGCCAAAGGCTTTTAAGTTCTGGGGAGCTTTGTAGGCGCCCCCGGACTTCTTCTCGTGGGGCTTCCTTTCCTCGTGGGCACTAACTTCTTTCAGTAGTGCCTCCTGCATAGCCGTGAACACCCCCGCCTTGTGACAGAATTCGCTGTAAGTGTTGGGACATGCGAGGTGCATTTCTTTCCAGAGGTCGGTACCCCTCTTGAGCCCGGCCATCGCTGCGACGACCTTGGTGTCTTCACTCACCGGCTTGCCTTCCAGTAGAATTTTGTCGAACCTTTCCAGGTACTGCTGGTCGGTCTCGCTCTCGCCTTGGTGGATGTTGGCGAGTCGGTATTTTTGGGTAAGGTAGGACCCGAACCCAGAGAAGTGGGCCAGGAACTCCCGTGAGAGTTGGCCAAATGAGCAGATTGACCCCGGGGCGAGTGAAGAGAACCATCGGTGAGCTCGATCCCCTAGGGTCAGCGGGAAGTTCCGGCACTGGGTGGAGTCGGTGGCGCCGACCGAAATCATGAAGTCTGCGTACTTGGCCAGGTGGACTTTAGGGTCCGATTCGCCTTCGTATGCGGACATCACTGGGAATTGAATTTTCTTCTGGACCGGTACGCGGAGGATGGCAGGTGCCAACGGAGAGGTGGGGAGAGCCGTGGCGTCAGGTCCGCCAGACTTGGCTGCTACTTGTGCTTGTATCATTTCAACGGCCTTTTTCAGTGAGGCCAGCTCGTCATCTCGGGTCACCTCCGGCGGAGGGTGCTCAAAGGTCGTGCATCTCGCGGATGCACGTCCCCGAGGTGCCTCACTCTGGGGTGACCTCTCAGTGGCGGGCTGGAATTGGCATCCGCCGTGGGGGCCCAGTCGGTCAGTGGCGGGTCTCCTCAGCCTTTCGTGGGCTGATCTGCGTGGCTGCTGATCGGAGTCCCCATAGAACGCAGCTGGGGCCGCCGTACTCTCATTCTCTTCGTATCTTGGGCCCAGACGGCCTTGGAGGACTTCCCTCCTTTATGATTGTGACTGGTGGGTGCCAGATGCCCCGGTGAAGGCGGACTCCCTTCCAGTGTAGGGAGCAGGACCCTCCTCCACCATTTTAGCCTTACCGGTTCTCTCCCTGCGCTGGCGAGCCTGTGCTGAGCTCGCCTCCTGCTCGGTGGGGAGTACGTTGTAGTCCCCTCTGGTTTGGGTGCCCTGAGTGGGCCTGGTCTGGTCCCGGGTTTCGGCGGCTGGAGCTCGCCTGGGTACTAGGGCGAGCTCGTCCTGCTGTCGCTGTTGCAACCTTTGTAAGGTCGCGATGGTGCGTTGGAGCTCGTCAGGATTGCTGACCAGGTCCCTCAGAGCGGGGGCCAAGTCCTCCTGGGTCACCGCAACTCGCGGAGGTTGCAGAGCTGTGGTGCTCTTCTGGGGAGGTGGTTGTGAGGTCTCCACCACCTGGCGTGAGGTCTCCACCTCGGCCTGGTTTTGATCACCCCCTTTAGACCTTCCCGCAGCGGCGGAGGCCTGTCCCTTGGCAGCTCGAGTGTTAGCCATTTTTGGGTTTCGGAGGGGGTAGCTTGCTGCAGGTCGCCGAGATGGAAGGAGGTCGCTGGAGTGGCGGAGGTCGCCGGTGTGATGGTCGTCCAACTTAGGTGGAGCTGTGCAAGTTTTCGTCTAGCCTCGCGTGTGACGAATTATCCAAAATTCGGTTTATTCTTGTGCACGCGCGCGTTTGAAAACTTGTTCCGGGCCGATTTCGTGAAATCCGAAAACTCGGGTTTTTGTCCGGAAATCTGGGTTCTTCGTTCAAGGGATGAAGGTGTATGTGTATCTTCAAGTGTTCTTGGGTTTTATCAAGAACACCTTCAAATCTTCAAATCTTCAAGCAAACTCTAATGTTTCGTTCTTGAGATTTTTAATTTTTCAGGTTCGAGGACCCTCCTTCTAGCGCCAAATTATTGTTAGAATTTACTGATTATGTTCGTTATGTGGCTTTAAATCGGATTAATTCTACCAAACAATAATCTTATGATTTTGTGTTCTTGGGGAGGGAGAGAAGAGAGTTTAGAGAGAGAAATATTGTAGTAGGCACTGTATTGATTTTCAGAATTGTGTGAATAGTACAAGAGAGGTCTTATTTATAGGTGTGTGAGTGTGAGACGGCACCTTACGAGCCTATGTGGCTTCCGGTGTTGACGAGGGTTCCTTACCCCCGTCTTGGTCTCTCACACTGCTTCCTTTACCATGCCTCGTCCTACTACTATGCCTTAGACTGGATGGGCCTCATTAAAAACCTCGCTGTAAACCACCCTTGTGGATAAACCGGACGGAGGGAAAAAAAGCATACCATCGGGGTCCTATTTGACTAATAGGCGAGCTCGTCGGTGAGCTTGGAGATGGGCTACAGTGGTTTGGGCGAGCTCTGGGCGATGATGGAACTCGACGAGGCCTTCCTGGGGATACAAGGCGAGCTCTGGGCGAGCTCCAGGATGACAGATGACCCCTTCTGGGCGAGCTACGCAGGTGAGTCATCTCCATGTGGGCGAGCTCCGCACCTTTAAGGATCTGGGTGGGTCCTGACGACCTGCCAAACCTTGGCGATTATTCATATACGAATGGTACTAGTTCGCCAGTCCAACATGAACAATTGATATTATAAATTATATTTCTAGGAGGTCACCCAAAGGTGGACCATTGGATATTGTTGATAGGCGAACTATCCGAGGATAATTACGGAATTATCCCAAGGTTAAGAAGGTCGCCTATATACCCAAAAGAACCAGGTCACTAACCTCGGCTGAGGTCAACATGAAGAATCTTGCCATGCAAGGATAGAAGCTCGCCGGGTACCCGGCCATACCCGAGAGAGAAGGTCGGCAGGGAAGCTCGCCCATAGTCAATAGGGCTAAGCCGAGGTCCACCTCTACACAGCCTTGGAATCACACAAGGCACTGAAGCTCGCCCAGAAGCCCGCCGAGGTTAAGGGCGACAAGCCACTCGTGTATAAAGGGCAAATAGATATGTAGTAGGACAGGACATTGTAAAGGGTGCATGGTGAGGGACCAAGACGAGGGTCAAGAACCCTCGTCAACACCGAGAGCCAAATAAGCTCACAAGGTGCCACCCCACACTTGCACACCTATAAATAAGACCTCTCTTGTACTATTACAATAAAAAAATCATAATACACTTTACTTTCTCTCTCTAAACCCTCCTCTCTCTCTATATATTATCCATCTAAGAACAATTCTTAGATTATTGTTTGATAGGATTAACATACTATAATAGCCACATAACAAACACGATTAGTAAATTCTATCAACAATTTGGCGCTAGAAGGAGGGTCGCCGAACCTTCGTCGATTCTTTATTTCTGAGGAAAAAATGGAGGAGGCGTTGGAAATAAAAAAAAATCAAAATCAAATTCTATTGAGACTCCAGGAACATATGAGTTAAATCAAAGGATGATGGTTTGCAGATTCTTCAGGGCAGGAAGAATAAACCAAGTGTAGTTTTTATCACTCTGATTTGTGTCGCCGGTCATACCCAAAATCATGCTTTGCCGCCTCTCCTCCGCCGGAACCGTTGCAAACCCAGAGTCATTTGTTATCGACACCACTCTTCGCGACGGTTTAAACCACGGTTGGACTTCGGTGACTGTGATCCATGAACCACACCGCACTTCCAGAAGAAACACATATGTTATATTTGTTTGAAGGACAGGTGTAAAGTAACTGACCTTAATTATCGGATGCTTATCCATTCTCCACCTCTTGTTGCTCACTGATGAGAGCTGCTCGCCAAAGCGGCTGCCCGCCAAGGCGACATGCTCGCCAAAGGGGATGGCTCACCGACGCAGCTACTCATTTATTTGGAAATTAAAAAATCTGTTCACCGTAAAAAAATAATAGGAGCTGGTCGCCCGCAAGAGCTGTTCGCCGCGTTGCTCGCGGATACTCGCGTACACACCTGCTCGCCGACATTGCATGCTTAGCTGTTCGCCGATCAGACAAGGGTACTATTGGCCCACTCTTCGCAAGGATGTCATTAGCTTCGCCCGAAAGTGCCGAAAGTGTTAACTCTTCGCACCTAACATCCACTCCCCGACCAACCAACTGAAGTCGGTCTTCAGCCCGTGGCCTTTTGCAAAATGGGGTATCGACTTGATCGGCCCATTTCCACTTGGCAGAGGCGGTGTAAAGTTTGTTGTTGTAGCAGTAGACTATTACACTAAGTGGGCTGAAGCCGAAGCACTTACAACGATAACACAAGAGAGGATGATCGGCTTCATCTGGAAGAACCTGATCTGCCGATTTGGACTCCCGCAGTCGATCATCACGGATAATGGAAGGCAATTTGACGGCCAAAAGTTGAGAGACTTCTGTAGTTCGTGGAACATCAAGAAGCACTACTCGACGCCGTACCATCCACAGTCAAACGGCCAGGTCAAGGCGGTTAACAAAATTCTCAAACACATACTGAAGCTCCGCCTCGAAGATAAGAAAGGTAGCTGGGCAGACGAACTCCCAGAGGTCCTATGGTCTTACAGAACATCATACCGAGCCAGCACCGGAGAGACACCGTTTGCCTTAGCCTTCGGGACTGAAGCAGTAGTGCCAGTCGAAGTCCAGAACAAGACTTGGAAGGTGGTAGGATTTGATGAAGAAAAGAATGATGAAGCCTTGGCAGTAGAGAAAGATCTAATCGAAGAGACCCGAGCTTCGTTAGAAATGAAGAACGCCACCTACAAGCTTAGAGCCGAAAAGTACTACAATTCCCAGGTCCGAGACCGAAGGTTCAAAGTTGGGGATCTAGTACTGAAAAAGAAATTGATGGCCCCACCGGGTGTATTCGGGTCAAATTGGGAAGGACCATTCCGGGTCACAGCAGCCTGGCCAAACGGCACCTACGACCTCGAAGACGCAGAAGGCAACGCCTCGTCATACACCTGGAGTGCGGTGCATCTAAAAAAGTTTTATCAATAAATCGAGATCTTGTAATAGACTAGACGAAGGTTCGCATCAGAAATGTTGATGACAACCAATGTAAATTACGCTGCTATAAGAAGTTGGAAAAATTTATCAAGTCAGAAAAGTTGCCAAGTCATGTGAGCTAGGCGAGCTCCCATAGCTCACCCACTGTTCGAAGGTCCGTGATCCACCCAGTGTTCGAAGCCTCGTAATGCGCAAGGACCAAGGTCCCAAATGTTATAATCAAAATGCTCGAAAGCGAAGGCCAAAGTGCCCAAGGTTGCGAAGGTGCCCTTCCCAAAGGGTCACCAAGCACGTACTGCCATAAGTTAGAAAAATTCACAAAAAAGACGATTAAAATGTCTAAGGCAAGGTTCATGAAACCCAACTGCCCAACGTGAATTAAACAAAGTACAATTTGGAGCCCTAAGTGGTGTAAGACGAAGAATACGTACTATTAAAACAAAGGTACAACTCGTAGTCCCAAGTGACGTAAAATGGATGATTCGCTTCTCAAAAGTAGAGTAAGACGAACAGTTGAGTACCCGAAAATGTATACAAACGAGCCAATTAAAATTATAACGTAAAGCACAAAAACGTAGGTAGACAGAGTTGGAGCAAAAGACCAAGTTTCAATAAAAAATACTTATGAAATTTTTAAGTAAAAAATACTTGAAAAATTCCTAAGTATACGAAGTGGTGCTGGCCACAAAGGTCGACCAGCTGACCATGTATGAAGTGCAAAAGAGCTCCTTCTGGGCGAGCTACACGCGCCCGGCGAGCTCGAGTTACTTACAAAAATTGAAAGCTCCTTCTGGGCGAGCTATGCAGCCCGATGAGCTACTAAGACTTACAAAAAAATAAAGAAAGCAAGAAACTAATCTAGGAACCCGGAGCAGT
>JAPKLY010003896.1:0-16714 GCA_026898435.1 Prunella vulgaris
CACCTCGTACGGGGTCAGGCGGTCCTTATACTTCTCCAAGGTAAAGATCGTGCAGAGGGAAATCAGGTATGTCCAAGCATTGGGTGTTAGCTGTGTAATAGCTAAACCCGTAGTCTCTAAGAAACGACCAATGAGGGGATGAAGAGGTAATGTCACGCCAGCGGCCAGAGTATGCAAGTTAATCGTTGTTAAACCCTCCGGAGGACGATCGGCTCTTTCCTTTTCCTGAGGAGCGTACATTGTCACGTCACAAGGAATGTGATACTCCCTCCGGATGCTGTCAAGGTCGTCCTCATCAATAACACTCACCACAATGTTCGCCTTGTAGTTGGTACAGTCGCCTTTCTCAAGTTCTCGGTATTGTCGGGGAGGGGTTGGGAAGTCAACGGTATATCGATTAAAATAAGCTCTCCAGTCAAACTCCTGTTCGATACCTTCAGGGATGGACTTCTCCGACATGTGAGGTTGCGGGAAGCCAACGGACTCGAACCATTCGGTGATAGAGTCATCACTATCATCACTACTGGATAGTACTACCACATCCTCTTGGTCATCACCATCGGGGCGAGCAGCGGGCTACTCGACTACCTGCTCGCCCGTCTGCTCGCCGACCTGCACGCCTCCCTCCTTCGATGGCTGGTCAACCTCCACAGCCTCGAGATCAGAGCCCGCCAGATGAACCGATGAGAGGCCAGCGATCGTACCACTTTCCCCCATGGGTTGTTTGTCCAGATTCCGGCGAGAAATAGTACAACTTGAGGATGATGACATGATTCGAGAAAAGAGAAGAAAAGAAGTTTATCCTAGGAAGAGGCTAACTACCGATTGGACATGTCACCACCAAGATTTCGATTGAGTATTCCAATGGAAAATCAGACGAACAGGCACAGAAAATGGAATTTTCGAAATTAAGAGAAAGAGAGGATAAAACTAAAAAGAAATGTCAAAAGGCAAAGTACGTAAGAAATTACCTTCAAATAAGACTCTGAAATCGTTCGTCGGAGTGAGAATAAAGGAGATCGCCGGAAATCAGAAGTAGAGGTAGAGTGCCGAAAAATTGCAGAGAATTGAAATGTGAAGAAGATGATGAACAGTAGAAGAGAACCCTATTTATACTTTAGGGTTAAAAGAAAGAGGGGAAAGAATTTTCAGGGGTTATTTTGCAAGAATTTAAAAAGTTTTGAATAGGGGCGCGTCTTTTCGTGGTTGATTGGCACAGTAAATGAAAAGGCACCTCGATTCCCGGAATGCCTTTTTCAGAGGCTAAGGCGAGAGTAAGACGAGCAGAAAGTTGAGCACTTGAGCCGAGCATAGAGTCGAGCACAATATTGCTCGCCTTAATGCTCGCCGATACGGTAAATACAATCCAGCATATGCTTCGATAAAGAGAAATCTAATCGAAGCATATACTGAGGGGCAAATGTTGATAAAAGGAGTTAACTATAATAAGTGAAAAGTGATCAAGTACATTCTGCTCGATGACATGCTCGCCGGAATGCTCGTCGGCATGTTCACATAAGCCCAAAGGTGATAAGGCAACCAGCCTACGTGGCCAACTCCCAGTTGCTCGACAGCATGCTTGCCAAGCTGCTCGACGGCCTGTTCGCCCAAGCCCTTTGGTGACGAAGCAATAAGCCCATATGGCTATGGTCAAGATGCTCGCCACGTTGCTCGCCACGATGACCCAAGGATGGCAAGGCAACAAGCGCATGAGGCCAAAATCAAGTTGCTCGTCCAGGTGCTCGCCCAAGTCCTGGTGTGATGAAGTAACAAGCCCACGTGACCGTTCCACAGTTGCTCGCCAAGCTGCTCGCCCTCTTGGTCGCCCAGCCCAGGGGCAGCAAGGCATCAAACCACATGAACAAGTCCAAAGTGCTCGCCCACTTGCTCGCCATGTTGCTCGCCCAGCTGGTCGACCGTCTCTCAGGAATGAAGACACAAGATGTCTAAAGAACCTCTAGAGAGTGTATAGGTCAGCTAGTTTAAGGATAATGGAGCAAGTAACTGAGAGGATGACAAGTGGAGGACATATGTCACCTCCAGGGGCCATGTGGCTTGTAAGAACGCCACCTCACCCTTAAGAGGGTATAAATAGGTGTAAACACCTCATTTGTGAGGATCTGATTTCTCTAATATAATAAAGGCATTACAAAATTTCTCTCTCTACTCTCTTATCTACATTTCACATAATCAATCCAAACTATTATCTTAAAATTATTGTTTGAGTGATTTCCATAGATAAATTAGCCACATAATATTACGATTAACAAAATCGCTCAACAATTTGGCGCTAGAAGAAGGGTTCGAACCTCCGTCGATCAAAGAATTCACGTTCGTTCTTCGTTTTCTCAAGAACAATCATTCAAGTTTTGGGAATTGTGTGAAGAACAAAAGGATAATCTTCAAGCGTGAGTGTTTTCGAGAAAAATTCTGATTTTCAAGAACACGAACTAGAAAAGATTTCCTTCAAGAATTTATTTCCCAAATGCAATTTTACAAAAAATGACGAGATGAACATATGATGATTCCCATGACGAGTCCCGTACCACATCGACGAGTTGAAGGTGGAAGGGAAAGAAACCGTCGGGACACCCGCAAACCAGAATGACCTGAGTCCCAACATTACCAGCAGCCCCGATTAGGCCCCAAATCGAAGCAACCTTAGAGTCAGTAGTGAAGACTCCCAAGGACATCGAGAGGGCGATGGCCATGTTGCAACAAATGCAAAGGCAACAGGTGGTGGTGACTCGTCAGCCTATGATTCAAGTAGACCCAACGGAGACAAGGCACGAGACAAGGACGAGTTACCATGAGGAGGAGGCTAGCAGTGGACGGGTCACCCCTGAGAACTCAAAAGGTAAACAAAAGATAATTGATCATATAGGACCCCAACCCAGACGATCAGACCAGCGACCAGATGGTCGAGCACCCGGGCGACCAGCTGGGCGAGCAGAGGAGCAGCCCAAACATCGTGAAGCATCCCGAGGTGAGAAACATAATGAATTAAGCCATCACTCTGGGAGTGGCAGGTCTGGGTACTCGCAACATCAAGAACCTTGCGAGTCGGATGCGAGGTATCAGCGTAGACCCGTTCAAGAAAGATTGAGGAGAAGGGCGTCCGAGAGGTTGGATCCCAATGCGGGCAAGCAACCTCCAGTGACCACACCGAGAGGTCGCCCGAAGTGAGGGACTGCCGGGGGCAGCACGTCAATATGAGGTGCACCCGGAACGGCCTCGAGAAGGGGGATCGCATGGGGGTCGTCGGTCCTAGAGATAGAGAAGCTAAAGAAAGCGTTGGAGGACTTGCAGCAACAAGTGGCCACCAAGGACAAGGTTGAGACATACACTTCCTTCCCAATTTCACCATTGTCCACATCTATCCTCACGACACCAATCCAGAAGAAGATACAGTTTCCATCATTGGTACTGTACGAAGGAGAGTCTGACCCCAAGGTTCATATCTCGAAATATGCTGACTACATGATCTCAATGGGGGCATCAGATGCGACACAGTGTCAGAATTTCTCTTTGACCTTGGGGTACCGTGCTCACAGATGGTTCTCAGCATTGGCGCCTGGTTCAATTCAGTCATTTGGCTAGTTAACGAGAGAGTTCCTGTCCCATTTCTCAGGGTTCAGGACATATTTGACGCAAAAGCATCGACTGGCCAATATTTCACAAGGGGCCGAGGAGACGGATCAGCAGTACCTTCAATGCTTCAACAAGATCCTTTTAGAAGGTGAGTCAGTTAGCGATGACACAAAGGTTGTTTCAGTCATGGTGGGACTGCGTAAAGGAACGAACCTATGGAAAGAAATGCATCTATCCTGTCCAAGTACATACGCTGAGTTCCGTCATAAAGCCGGTGTATACGTTGCAATGCAAGAAGCTATAGCTAAGCAGTTGGGCACGGAGACTGATGATAAGAATAGTGGGAAGAAACCCAGTGGAAGTGGGTATAAGGCTCCCAAAAATCTTAAGTCTTTTGGGGATACAGCGGAATATAAGGACAAACTCAATCAAGTGCTGACCACCACGATTGACCATGTCTGCACAGCTGTAAAAGATCAGGACATGCCGGCAGCACCCCGGAGAATCAGACAAGACAGAAGCAAGCTAAACCCGAACAAATTTTGTGCTTATCATCAGAGTATCAGACACTTAACTAGTGAATGCCGAGACCTCTTAAAATAACTGTGGAAGTTCTACGAAGACAAAAAACTTACCAAATTCATTAAGAAAGCTCCGAGAAAGAGACAACGACAGCCGTGACAAGCAGATTCAAATGATAAGGATGAAGATGAAACGGAAAGGGTTCCGAACAGACAAGTGCATCGGAGTCCGCCAGTGGTTCCCGCTCACCAAGAGCCCAACCGTGAAATTTTGGTGCTCGAGGAAATTGGCACAGCCGGAGGGATGGTTGATGGACGCCCAACCTCAAAAAGGCAAAAAAAAGCGGAAATCTGGGCAGTTAACCAAGTACAAGAGACGGGGTTCGGATCAAGAGCATCAGCTAAGCCAACTACAGACTTAGTTTTTCACAAGCAGACCTCGAAGGAATCCTGACACCACACAACGCCTCTTTAGTCATCAGCGCAAACATCATGAACACAAGAGTGCACCGACTGCTAGTGGATACTGGAGCATATACGAACATCCTTTTTAAAAAGACACTAGATCAGCTAGGGGATTACGAGTCTTACATAGAAGATTGTAATCACAAGATAGTGGGATTCGGAGAGGCTGTGACCGTCTCAATAGGTGTAATAAAACTGTCTGTAGAACTTGTAGCGCTAGAGGACCCGGAAAGGAGGATGACTAGGTTGCTAGATTTCTTAGTCGTAGATCAACTATCCACCTATAACAGGTTCCTGCGCCGCCCTTTCATTTCAGAATTCAAAGCCGCATGTTCTACTTACTACTATTGCATTAAATTTCCAACCTTAAAGGGTGCAGGTACAATTAAAGGGGACCAGAAAAAAGCAAGAGAATGTCTGCTGACCCTAAAGAAACCTGTCACTCAGGTGTTAGTCTATGAAGACGTAGCACCCCAATATTCCCCAGATGAGCCTAACATCTTGGATGCTATCTCCATTGACACCGAGATGATGGAAGTAGATCAAACGCCGTAGGAAATGGAGATAGATGATACACCCCTACGAAGTCAACAGGCCGAGGGGCAAGTGGAAGAGCACACGGAGGTTCGAGATGATGAACCAACAACCATTGCTGAACTCGAAGGCTAGTTGGATGAGCCAGAAGACATCGAGCCCCGGATGAGTTACGAGCCAGTCCCAATGGAGATGGACATGCATCTAGAAGGACCCATCGAGGACAGATGGTGGAAAGACAAGAAACGACGTGCCACTCCGGTCGAAGACTTAAGGTCCATACAGATAGATCCCAATAAAAAGGACTTAGAACTTTTTATTGGGGCGGAGTTGGAAGAGCCTTATAGAAGCAGAATGGAAGAGTTCCTTCGGGCTAATCTCGATGTGTTTGCATGGTCACATGAGGACATGACGGGTATACCTGTGGAACATGCTTATCACCGTCTAAACATTGACCCCACAAAGAAGCCCGTCCACCAGAAGAGAAGAAAGTATGGGCCAGATAAGTATGAAGTACTAACCGGCGAGGTGAAGAAGCTTTTGGATAATAAGCTTATAAAGGAGGCACTATGTCCTCAATGGGTGGCAAATCCCGTCCTGGTCAAGAAGCCGAATGGAACGTGGAGGCTCTGTATAGACTTCACAGACCTCAATGACGCGTGTCCAAAGGATAACTTTCCTTTGCCACACATCGACCAGTTGGTGGACAACACGGCAGGGCATGAACTAATGACGTTTATGGATGCCTTTGCAGGTTATCACCAAATTGCCATGCATCCCGACGATCAAGAACATACAGCTTTCTACATGAACAAGAATATGTTCTGTTGGAAGAGTATGCCCTTCGGGTTAATCAACACCGGTGCCACATATCAAAGGTTAGTCAACAAGATGTTCGACCAACACCTTGGTGACATAATGAATTTCTACGTCGATGACATTGTGGTAAAGAGCCTTAGAAAGGAAGATCACCTGGAGCACCTCAAGCAAGCGTTCGACATCATGAGAACATACAACATTAAACTGAATCCAAAGAAAAACAGCTTTGGGGTGCAGTCCGGTAAATTTTTGGGGCATCTGGTAAGTCAACGGGGCATAGAAGTTAACCCTTCACAAGTTAAATGCATTATGGAGATGGAACCGCCGAAAGACGTACGAGTTCTTCAAAGACTCACGGGATGTCTCGCGGCGTTAAACAGATTCATATCCAGATCCGGAGATAAGAACCGACTATTCTTTGAGTCCATCAAAGGTAAAGGCATCTGTAAGAGAACCGGGAAAAATAACTATGTCTGGACTGACACCTGCCAACGGGCGTTTGATGATATAAAAAGCTGTCTCAGCAATCCTCAGATCCTGTCAAAGCCCGTCCCCGGAGAAAAAAATGTATTTATACCTGGCAGCATCAGAGGTGGCCATAAGCTCAGCCTTAGTACGTGCGGAGGGCAAGACACACTTGCCGATATACTATGTCAGCCAGGTGCTACATGAGGTGGAGCTGCGATATTCTCCAATGGAGAAGTTGGCATACGCATTGGTGATGAGCGTACGGAAGCTCCGACCTTACTTCTTCGATCACCAAGTGGAAGTTTTAACAACGTTCCCCTTGAGGCAAATTTTACACAGACCCGACATTGCCGGACGATTGCTAAAATGGTCACTAGAGGTTAGCCAATATGGTATAACCTACGCTCCCCGAACAGCGATCAAAGGGCAGGCTCTAGCAGACTTCATAGTAGAGCTAACCTACCCTCAAGATCCGACGAGGGGACGTATATACCCATGGCACCTCTACGTAGACGGCTCAGTAACAAGTTTCGTGGCCGGTGCAGGTGTTGTCCTAGTGAGTCCCGACAAACAAGTATTCACCTCAGTAAAAAGGTTCGACTTCCTTGCAACTAACAACGAAGCCGAATACGAAGCACTTATTGCGGGATTGAGACTATCATTAGCTGTGGGGGCAACCATACTTCAAATTTTCGGGGATTCGCAGCTAATAGTATCTCAAGTTCGAGGTGAATACGAAGCAAAGGATCGACAAATGATCATCTATCAAAGGATCATCGCGCATCTGATATCCAAGTTCGATCAAGTGTACATTGAGCAAATTCCCCGGCTAGAGAACACACAAGCTGATGCTTTAGCTCGGTTGGCTACAAGCACCGGAGAACCAAGTATCTCGAAAGTGGTGGTCACAAAGCATACTAATCCTTCAACATTTGATTATATTAATCAAGTGTTGAAGAGGGGGCAACAAATAATGAACAACCAAGAAGTGATTGACGACTGGCGTACACCCATCACTAAATATTTGGCCAACGGAGAGCAGCCGTGAGATCCATGGGAAGCACGACGAGTTGTGAAGCAAACTGCAAGATAGACGATGATCGAGGGGTAGTTATACAAGAGGGGAATTTTATTGCCATTGCTCAAATGTCTCTCCCCGGAAGAAGGTCAGAAAGTGTTAGAAGAAATCCATGAAGGAATATGTGGAGGCCACGCCGGGGGGCAAGCCTTAGCCTACAAGACTATAAGGCAAGGATACTACTGGCCAACACTGCGGAAGGATGCAATTAGATATGCTAAAAAATGTTTAAAGTGCCAACAGTTTGCTCCAAGCATTCACACCCCAGCACAAGAATTAAAATCTGTATATAGTCCATGACCATTTGCTAAATGGGGTATCGACTTGATCGGCCTATTCCCTCCCGAAAAAAGTGGAGTAAAGTTCGTAGTAGTGGCCGTGGACTATTACACCAAGTGGGCCGAAGCAGAAGCTTTAATGACGATAACCCAGGAAAAAATGATAAGCTTCATTTGAAAAAACTTGGTGTGCAGATTTGTGTTGCCGCAGTCAATACTCACGGATAACGGAAGACAGTTCGATGGGAGTAAGTTAAGAGATTTCTGCACATCATGGGACATCAAGAAGCATTACTCCACACCATATCATCCTCAATCAAATGGACAAGTCGAAGCCGTGAACAAGATCTTGAAACACATCCTGAAGATCCGGTTGGAAGAGAGAAAGGGTAGTTGGGCCGACGAGCTGCTAGAAGTCCTATGGACCTATAGGACGTCTTATAGAACAAGTACCGGTGAGACTCCATTCACCATGGCTTTTGGAGTTGAAGCAGTCATCCCGGTGGAGGTCCAACATCGGACATGGAGAATAATCAAATATGATGAAGAAACAAATGAAGATGATATGGCGGTGGAAAAAGATCTGATTGAAGAAACAAGGACTTCTGCGGAGTTGAGAAATGCCGTCTACAAACGACGAGCTGAAAAATATTACAACACACATGTCAAGGATAGAAGGTTCAAGGCTGGCGACTTGGTGATGAGACAGATATTGGCGGTTCCTACAGGAGTATTTGGTCCAAGATGGGAAGGTCCGTTCAGAGTAACAAAGAGTTGGCCGAATGGAACGTATGACTTGGAAGATATGCAAGGCTACCCTTCGTCATACACTTGGAACGCGGCACATCTCAAGAAATTCTACCAATAAAGACTTGTGCAAATTTTCTTTTGAAACCTTGCTCGCCCAACATGTATAGGGGCAAGCAGGTTCGATTCAGATAGGTTTAAATCTGTAAAGTCATATTATGTTGAATAAAGAAGATGTTTCCTTTCAAGAGATGTTTATGTGAACGTTCGAATATTCTTAAGTTATAAGCTCGAAAGACTTACGAGTCCAAAATAAAGGCAAGGTATTGAGACTAACCCTATGGATATACCAGGAAAAGGGAGTCCTTACCATCAATAAGCCTACATCGAAAGAGATGAAAAATAAAAAGTATTAAATTCGCAATTCCGTAAAAGGAAAAGTAAGACGAATCAATTAAAACACCATACAATGAAGATAGGCAATAAATAATTTAGACAAAAATATCGACAAAATGCAAACGTAAACAAACTCGAAAGAAAGGAAACTGCATATCCATTGATGTCAAAAAGAGTTCAGATACATGTGGGGCGCCTTCGAGGGAGAAGAAACAAAAAAGTTACAAGTAAAAATTAAAAACAAAAAAACCAAGGCAAAAAGTGCCAACACCCTACTGCTCGCCGGGCTGGTCGACATCCTGCTCGCCAGGCTGAGCAACTGCTTGCCCACCACCTTGACCAGCCTGCTCGCCCTCCTGGTCA
Organism: Prunella vulgaris; assembly: GCA_026898435.1. Taxonomy (NCBI): domain Eukaryota; kingdom Viridiplantae; phylum Streptophyta; class Magnoliopsida; order Lamiales; family Lamiaceae; genus Prunella; species Prunella vulgaris. The sequence continues at coordinate 9,261 of JAPKLY010003896.1, forward strand.
CCTACCTGCTCGCCAGCACCTGAAGGAGAGAGACCTGGGAGTACCTCGAAAGGGGATAGACCTTCAGTGTCTACCATGGCATCGTCCTGAGCGTCAATCTGCAAAGGTGGATAGTTCCCACCTATGATCTTAAGGTTCGGAGGCACGACGCTCAGGTCAACGCCCATTTCTTCAAGGTCTCCGATGTCGACAACAAGACCGTCCTTAAGAGGACGTTCAGTGAGAAACTCGGTGAACTCTTTCTTTAGGGCCTCCCAAGGATCCGCATTTTCACCAACAGCATGGTGATAAACCCTAAGGTTCTCGGCGAAGGCATAGACAAATCCGAAGTTGGAAGATGTTCGGTGTAAATGAGTCCTCACGCAAGTGTACGTATTCGCTATTAACGTGGTAAGCTTGACCAAGTTTTAATATATATCGAACCCAAAGGAGACGGGGACTTATAAGGAAAATTTGTTGTTTTAATTGGCTAGCTAACAAAGCAATTAAGGGGCAAGGTATCTATCGTCTGCTAATGCGTCAAAGAAGTAAACTACCTATCACCTTGGGTTGCAAAGTGAGCAAATGTGAGAGATATGTGCTAGTGTACTATCTTATGTTTCATTGAGTGAAGTATCACTTTATCATGCAATGAGATTGTGTAAAATCAATGGGCAAGCCACTCCAACATGCAAAAGGTTTCCCTAATAACATATCAAAGCCTCTAATTGTTCATCCAATTCACTAGAGATAATTCTCACTATCTTAGGAATTTTATCAAACACTTGATATGCATTGGCCTTAATACAAGAAAGTTTAGGAAAATAGCTCTACTTTCGCAAGAGACTAACTCCCTAATGACCCTTATTATCATCTACACATGCAAGCATTCATACAATCCATCAATGTAGAGAATTGATCATACAACAACTCAAATCATTCAAAAGATCAACATACCACTACATTACTCCATAGGAATCATACACTAACACATAAACGAATTAGCTCATGGCTAATTGAGTAAACATGAGAACAATTAAGCTAGGAACAATCATCATTAAGCAAGAAATGTAAAGAGAATTACCTATTACAATGAAAATTGGAAAGATACAATTTACCTCTAAAATGCTAACTAGCAATCCGACAATGGAAATTAAAATTCAATTGGTGAGAATGTAGCCTTAGACCAGACGAGAATGCAGGAATTAACGAATCAACGATCAAAGCGGTAGATCAAAAGTTATCTAAGAATTTGTAAGAAGAAATCTTAAGAAACCCACAAGTAACTACCTCTCTCTCTAATCTAAGAATTTAACTATGATTATGAACTAATGTGAGTTGGATTCCTTGAGAATCTGATCCTTGGAGTATTTATAGTGCTCACAATTTTTGGTCCTAAATGCCCTTCATTAAACGCGCAAAAAGATGGAACTACCCTTCAAAAAATAAGAAATTAGGGCATCACTCGAGTGGACAACAGTGGCCACTCGAGCCATCACCTCCAACTTGAACCAGAGGGTTGTCGCTCGAGTCCATGCTTTTGGTCGCTCGAGTCTGGCCTTGTCTTGTGCGATCGATCCTCGACTTCCTTGTTTTCTTAATATCTTGAGTTCTAGAGCTCTGATTGACTCGATTCTTTTTCCGTTTCGACCCTCTCTTCGAACTCTTCGACATGGTCTATCATTTGCCTCCATTAGATCAACTCACAATTTCTGGACTTTTACGAACGTGCTCGTCTCTTGCCGATTTTTGCTCATTTTTACTACAAACTCAATTTTCTAGCCAAAAAGGGTTAAATGCACAAAGTATAGCATTTTAGGGTCAAATATGAACATAAGCACATCAAAACCATAGAGAAATGGATGAAAAAAATGCAATTAAGACCCTAATCACACCCCCAAACTAGATTGTTGCTCGGCCTCGAGCAACGAAGCGATAAGATAGGGGAATAATTGTATGTATGAAGCATCAAGCACAAGATCGAATGCCATAGAATCATCACTCAAAATCTAGCAATCTAAAATACAATATCATTCAATCAACTATCAAAATCAAATCAATGAGCACAAAATCAAGTCAATGAGTCATGATCCTCTCAAGATAGGTGTTTCACTCAACACTCAAGTGTTTAAGCTCTCTCATTCATCACACAATGATACAAATACTACCATAGGCTTGGCTCAAGTCTACTTTCTCCACCACTTGGAATGACAATTCAATCACACATCAATGAGGACTTTTAAAGGTTGTAGTGTTGGCTCTTTGGTAGGGAAGGAAAATATGGATAAAAGTGACTAAGTATGATTAGTAAAGCATAGAAGGAATCATCATGTAAATCATGTCTTCATGCAAATAGCAATCTCATCTTCATGCTCTTTCAAAATCACATTTTCAAAGATAATTCTTTCTTTTTTGCAAAGTTGTGGACATACTCACAACACTTGAGTCAAACTTGACCAAATTATCATGAAAAGTCAACCTTTTTTCAATTTCTTGCTAGCACTTGCCTTTTGAACCTTCTTTTCAAATCAATCCATGCAAACTTGAATTTCTTTCCACATTGGCCGCTATTTTCTTCATCATATCACCAATCTTCCTTCCTTCTTTTCACTCTACTAATCATAAGGATAAGAGAGTTCCAAAAAGGAAGGAAAATGGCTTAAAGTGTGGTTAGCCAAATGAAAGGATTATAAGCACAAAATGGTGAGCAAAGGATATCAATATCAATGGTAGGCTCATAGGGCCAAGTGGTTCAATATATATCAAAGAAAATGTCTCATCTCATATCATGTGAAATCATTATCTAATGTAGCCTCAAACAAGACCAAAGCCAAGTTCTAGAGTATAATGCACATGTGTGGAACTCATATCAAGAAAAATGTCATCCGTTCAAGATTGAAACGGGCAAAATTTGGCTCAAATCTCACGGAACATGGTTGATCAAGACTCATATCATATAAAAAATGCTCATATCAATGAAATCTCAAGAATCATGAATTCAAAAGTATTAAAGATCAACACGAATCAAGCAATAATTCCACTACACAAATCATGACTATCAACTCATCCACACAACAATAAGCATATCTCATGCATTCACTACTCAAAGCAAACAATAATATGGCAAAAATAACAAGCAAAACAAGCCTAATCCTAAGCATATGGTCAAAACATCATAAAAGCACTAAAAATCAATATAAGAATAGCATTGCGAAGAAAATGGCAAAACGATCACACCCCCCAAACTTTTTTGGACCATAGGTCTAAAAAGTTTGGCAAAGAAGTAAAGACAATATCAAGCAATGCACAAGAATTAAGCACACTCAATAAAAGCATCATATATTCTAAGATCAAATTCATCAATAATCCATCACAAGAACAAATACCAAGAGAACACCCCCAAACTTGGCTGGGCCAAGTATTTCACAAGGAGAAAGGAAACAATACCTCACCCGTGGAGCAATGTTATTATAGAAGCACTCCCTTAGACAATAAGCACCTACACAAACAAAACACAATTAACTACACTATCAACAATTGAAGCTACAAAATAAACCACAAGGATGGGTTGCCTCCCATCTAGCTCTTGGATTTAACGTCCCCTAGCCGGACGACTCTTAAGCTCAAATCATGGTGGCTCAACATTACATAGCCTCAAATAGTTTGTTCCCTCTCATGGCATGGAATTATGGTAAAGTTTCAAACGATGACCATTAGTATTGAAGAGTTCCCCTTTATCATTCATCAATTCATACCATCCACTTGCAAAGCAATTTGAAATTGTAAAGGGCCCACTCCATTTCGACTTTAATTTCCCGGGAAACAACTTCAATCTTGAATTAAACAAAAGTACTTGATCGAGCACTTTGAATGACTTCTCTTTTATATTTGCATCATGCCATTTCTTAGTCTTTTCCTTGAAAATCTTAGCATTTTCGTACGCCTCATCTCTAAATTCATCTAACTCCAACAATTGAAGATGCCTTTTCTCCCCACATGCTTTCTCATCAAAATTCAACTTCTTAATGGCCCAATAAGCTTTGTGTTCAAGCTCAACGGGCAAATGACAAGGCTTACCATACACAAGTTGGTAAGGAGAAAGGTTCAATGGAGTCTTAAAAGTCGTACGATAAGCCCATAATGCATCATCCAACTTAAGTGCCCAATCTTTCCTATTAGAGCTCACGGTCTTCTCTAGGATAAGCTTTATTTGGCGATTTGACACTTCCGCCAATCCATTTGTTTGGGGGTGATAGGCCGTGGAAATCTTATGCTTCACATCGTACTTTACTAGTAGATTCCCCAACGCTCTATTCACAAAGTGAGTACCCCCATCACTAATCAATGACCTCGGCACACCAAATCTAGCAAATATATTCTTCCTTAAGAACTCCATAACCACTCTTGCATCATTGAATTTCGTGGGAATTGCTTCCATCCACTTCGAAACATAATCCACCGCCAAAAGAATATACAAATAACCATGAGAAGATGGGAAGGGTCCCATAAAGACAATGTCCCATACATCACAAACCTCTACCTCTTGAAAAATATTCAAGGGCATCTCATCTCATCTTGACAACCCCCCAACTCTTTGGCATCGATCACATCGAGCAACAAACATATGACAATCCTTGAAAACCGAAGGCCAATAAAAACCACATTGAAATACCTTTTGAGCCGTCTTAATGGACCCAAAATGTCCTTCGCAAGGCAAAGAATGGCAATGTGTAAGCACACTTTCAATTTCTTCATCCGGAATACATCTCCTAATCATGGAATCGGCACATCGACAATACAAATATGGATCATCCCAAATATAACGACGTACCTTTTTGTAAAACCGTTTCCTTGCATTTGAATTCATTCCATAAGAAGTTGCCCCACTTGCTAAGAAGTTAGCAAAGTCGGCATACCATGGAGCCTCATTCTCCATCTTCCAAAGTCTCTCCTCTTCAATCCTAAAGATATGCTCATCGGGAAAACTCTCAAGTATCTCTTCTTTTTCTTCCAAAGCTTCATCTCCCCTCACTAGTCTTGACAAATGGTTGGCAATAACATTTTCGCTTCCCTTTTTATCCCTAATCTCCAAATCGAACTCTTGTAGAAGTAGCACCCACCTAATCAACCTAGGTTTAGAATCCTTCTTCTTCATCAAAAACTTTATAGCCGAGTGGTCCGTATAGACAATGGTTTTCATCCCCACAAGATATGGATGAAACTTCTCCACGGCATATACAATGGCCAAAAGCTCCCTCTCGGTAGTGGTGTAATTTAATTGAATAGCCGAGAAAGTCTTTGAAGCGTAATAGATTGCATGAAATCTTCTTTCTCTTAATTGCCCTAGCACCACTCCCATGGCATAGTCGCTTGAATCGCACATAAGTACGAAAGGTTCTTCCCAATTTGGAGTGATCAAGACCGGTGCATTCACCAAGGCTTCTTTCAACAACCTAAAAGAATTCAAGCAAAAATCATCAAACTTAAAAGGAACATCTTTCTCCAATAATCGAGATAATGGTTTTGACAATTTAGAAAAATCTTTGATAAATCTCCTATAGAATCCGGCATGTCCCAAGAAAGATCTTACTCCCTTCTCATTTATAGGTGGAGGCAACTTTTCAATAGCTACTACCTTGGCACGATCAACTTGTAGCCCACTAGAGGAGATGTGATGTCCAAGAACAACACCTTCACTTACCATAAAATGGCATTTCTCCCAATTGAGCACCAAATTTGCCTCTTCACATCTAATTAGCACCTTCTCAAGATTGGACAAACAAATATCATAAGTATTTCCACAAACACTGAAATCGTCCATAAACACTTCCATAATTTGCTCAATTAACCCACGGAATATCGACATCATTAACCTTTGAAATGTAGCCGGAGCAATGCATAGCCCAAAAGGCATGCGTCTCCAAGCATACGTTCCATAGGTACATGTGAAAGTAGTCTTCTCTTGGACTTCCGGTGCAATCATGATTTGATTGTATCCGGAATAACCATCGAGGAAGCAATAGTATCGATAACCACATAATCTATCCAACATTTGGTCCATAAATGGCAAAGGAAAGTGATCCTTATAAGTAGCCTTGTTTAATTCCCTATAATCAACACAAACACGCCAACCCGTGGCCACCCTTGTAGCAACTACTTCATTATTTTCAGTTTATATGATAGTCATTTCGCCCTTCTTAGATACTACATGGAAGGGTGACACCCAAGGGCTATCACTAATAGGGAAAATCATATTCGCTCCAAGCAATTTTAACACTTTTTTCTTAATGACTTCTTGTATTATAGGATTCACTCTTCTTTGTGGTTGAACTAATGGCTTAGCATTTTTTTCTAGACGTATTCTATTCATGCATAAAGAAGGATCTACACCCTTAAGATCATCCACCGTCCAACCTATAGCCAATTTATGTTTCCTAAGCATAACAAGCAATTTTTCAAGTTCATCACCTTGAAGAGAAGAAGATACGATTACCGGATTCCTCTCATTTTCAAGTTCATCACCTTGATCGGGAAATGGCTTTAATGCAATCCTAGCTTCCTCTTCCTTCTCCTTGCTTGCTATTTCACCCTCTTTGATTTCCAAGAGCATCTCCTTTTCTCGAGTGTTCATTGCTCTTTCATGTTCATTGCCTACATCATCAACAACAAAACAATCACCTTCTTCAACTTCATTATAGTTAGGAATCTCATAATTAGAAGTAAAGAAAGGAATTTCAGCATTTTCAAAAGCTTCTTGTATACAAAGCTCTACAACATCAATAGAGTTGCAAGAGGAATTCTCCTTTGGATGCTTCATAGCATCTTGGATAGAAAAGTGAAGTTCATCCCCTCCAAGCTTCAAAGTTAACTCTCCATTTTAAACATCAATAACCGCTCGAGCGGTAGCCAAGAAAGGTCTTCCTAGAATAAGAAATATATCTTTGTCTTCTTCCATATCAAGAACATAGAAGTCCGCTGGGAATGTGAAATCTTTAATTCTCACAAGTACATCCTCTACAAAGCCATTAGGAATGGTGGTTGAGCCATCCGCCAATTGGAGAGTAGTGGATGTTCCTTTCAAGTGACCTTGATTTAGGCTTTTGAAAATCGAGAGTGGAATCAAATTGATACTTGCTCCTAAGTCACATAAGGCTTTGTGTACTACTCCATTACCCATGTCACCAATAATTGTGAAGCATCCCGGATCTTTCTCTTTTTAAGGTAGCTTTCTTGTCAAAGCATTACTACTCTCTTTAGTCAATTTTACCGTTTCCACCCCCTCCACTCTTCTCCTTTTGGCTAAGAGATCTTTCATAAACTTTGCATAACTTGGCATTTGTTCCAAGGCTTCATAAAAAGGAATATTTATATAAAGCTTTTTGAAAACCTCAAGGAACTTGTTGAACTTGTCATCAAGCTTCTTCTTGGCAAACCTTTGGGGATATGGAATGGGCACTACCATCTTTGGCACCCCC
>JAPKLY010003897.1:1248-16711 GCA_026898435.1 Prunella vulgaris
GCCAACCAGCTTAAGTCGGTTTTCAGCCCATGGCCTTTTGCGAAATGGGGTATCGACTTGATCGGCCCATTTCCACCTGGTAGAGGCGGTGTAAAGTTCGCTGTCGTGGCAGTGGACTACTACACTAAGTGGGCTGAGGCCGAAGCTCTCACAACCATAACCCAGGAAAGGATGATCGCCTTCATTTGGAAAAACCTGATCTGCAGGTTTGGACTCCCGCAGTCGGTCATCACTGATAATGGAAGGCAGTTCGACGGACAGAAGTTGAGGGACTTCTGCAGTTCATGGAACATCAAGAAGCACTACTCAACTCCATATCACCCCCAGTCGAACGGCCAGGTTGAGGCGGTAAATAAGGTCTTGAAACACATATTAAAGCTCCGCCTCGAGGAAAAGAAAGGAAGCTGGGCAGACGAACTCCCGGAGGTCCTATGGTCTTACAGAACTTCCTATAGGGCCAGTACCGGGGAGACCCCGTTTGCCCTAGCCTTCGGGACTGAAGCCGTGGTCCCAGTAGAGATCCAGAACAAGACTTGGAAGGTGGTGGGGTATGATGAGGAAAAGAATGATGAAGCCTTGGCAATAGAAAAAGATCTGATCGAAGAAACCAGAGCTTCATCAGAAATGAAAAACGCCACCTACAAGCGTAGAGCGGAAAAATATTACAACTCGCAGGTCCGAGACCGAAAGTTCAGGGTCGGCGACCTGGTGTTGAAAAAGAAATTGATGGCCCCACCAGGTGTATTCGGTTCAAATTGGGAAGGACCATTCCGAGTCACTACAGCTTGGCCAAACGGTACCTATGATCTAGAAGACGCAGAGGGCAAAGCTTCTTCATACACCTGGAGCTCGGCACACCTAAAGAAGTTCTACCAATAGACTAGAATTCTGTAATTCCTGTAATAGACTAGTCGAAGGTTTACATCGGGAATATAGATGGCAACCGATGTAAATTACGTTGCAATAAAAAAAAAAATATAATAATTCAGAAAAATTCCCAAGTGTTTAGATCTGTGCAGCCCTCCGATCAGGCGAGCTGCACCAGGTCGCCCATTACGCTAGTTCGCCAAGCCCAGCTCGCCCGCATGCTCAAAAGTCTGCAATGTGCAAGGACCAAGGTCCCGAACGTTGTAATTAAATAGCTCGAAGGCAAAGGCTAAAGTGCCCAAGGTCGCGAAGGTACCCTTCGTAAAGGGTTGCTAAGCACCTACTGCCATAAGTAAGAAAAGTTCGCGAAAAAGACAAAAACGTCTAAGGCAAGGTTCATGAAACCCAATGGCCCAACGTGAATCAATCGAAGTGCGGTTCGCTGCCCTAAGTGGCCTAAGACGAACAATTCGCGGCCCTAAGTGGCATAAGACGAAGAATACACACTCCTAAAACAGAGGTACAATTCGTAGTCGAAAGTGACGTAAAACGAACGATTCGCTTCTCAAAGTAGAATAAGACGAACAATCACGTACCAGAAAAATAAACAAGAACGAGCTATTTAAGAAATTATAACGTAAAGGCACAAGGACATAAGTAATAAGAGTTAGACAAAAAATGTTCGACTTATATTCAAAAGATACTTAAGAAATTTTCAAGTCCAAAATATACTTGAAAAAATCCTAAGTATGAGTAGCAGTGCTGGCCACAAAGGCCGACCAGCTAGCCATCTTTGAACTACAAAAAGCCCCTTCTGGGCGAGCTGCATATGCTGGGCGAGCTAAGTCTACTTCAACAAAAAAGTGAAAACTACAAAAATAGAACTCCTTCTAGGCGAGCTATGGAGCCTGACGACCTACTACAACTTGGGAAATAAAAAGCTAATCTAAGAATGCGGTAAAAAGCCTATGTATCGGGGGCATCGGCAGTGACAGGGGCGATCTGGGCACCGGGAAGGGTGAGTTCGGCCTCTGTGGTGATATTACCAGTCAGCCCACTGGCATCGAACTCGCCCAAATCAAGCATGGCATCCCCACATGCCTCCCGAAGTTGCTCCCCAGTGGGCGGAGTCTGCTCCTCTCGGTTGGCGACCTCTGGTTCATCCAGATTCAGTTCCGGCACTGGGATAGTATTAATGATCTTGAACCGAGCCGGAACGAAATCCAATGGAATTCCTAGTGCGGGGAGGTCGCCAATATCCAGCTCGGCGTCATCAGGGAAGGGGACCCTATCCAGGCACTCCTTGAACTCGCCCACTATGGCCTTCACCTCGTCATCATGGTGAGCTCGCGCCCACCAGAGGGCCCTCAGGACCTCGGCATAACACTGCACGAAGCCCCGATCCGAGGCCTCGGCTTTCGCAGCTACCAAATCGGCCGAAGTGACAGCACTGCTGCGTAGTTCAGCGACCTCAAGTGCCTTCGCCTCCAGTTCGGCCCTTTGCCTCTCGCACTCGGCGTTAGAACTCTTCACCAGGCCCCGCTGCAGTGCGAGGTCTTTCTTCGTGATCTGGTGGCTGTCGACCTCCAAGGCGAGCTGGGTAGCGAACTCTTCTTCCTTCGCTTTCATTCTCGCCTCAGCCTCCTATTCGAGCCGGGCGAGCCGGCGTTGGGCGACCTCAAGTTGCTCGAGGGCGCTCTGCTCGGCGGCCAACGAGGCCGCTGCCCTCTCTTCGGCGAGCTGCGCCAGTTTCTTCGCCTTGTCGGCTGACTCCGCCAACGCCAGCATTCTTTTGTTCCTATCAGAACGGCCCGCCTCCAGCTCGTCAAGCTGCTCGAGAGCCTTCTGGTTGGCAAGCACCACCCTGCTCGCGTAGTTGGTCGAGAGAAGAAGATTCTCTCTCAAATCTTGGCTATTGACACCCGCCACCAGCGGAGTCGTCCAGTGCCTCGGCATCTCGCTCACAGCATTCCGGGCTATGCCCGGAGGGAGATTCCGCATCGATGTGAGGGAACGAGATCGCTCAAAGGCATGCAGGGCCTCATGGCGGTTAGGGAAGGCAATTGGGGCATAACTGCGGGATCAAAACAGATGGAAAATGTTAGAAAAATAAAACAATGATGAGTAAAAGGGAGTCAATTGGGCGAGCTACTTACTGAGCTCGATCTGGGTCCCAGCCAAGCAGTGTGTCATCGGTGGTTTGCACGCCGAATGGAGAGGGCGAGGGGGGCGAACTTCGTATTGGCGTGACCGCCAACGGGGCGGTGGATTGGACAGATCCCCCCTGACCCGACCTCGCCGAGATCCTCTCAGCCCGGTCAGACTCCTCATCGACCAGGCCCGTATACCTAGTCCTCTTACGAGCCTGGATGTTCTCCTCGCCAGCTCGGGACCCATCACCCCGTTGGGGTCCTTTCTTTCCTCGACCCCGCTCTGAGGGGGCAACAGCTCGCCCGATACCTCGCCCGACCCTGGCGACCTCCGGAGCCTTGGTTTTTTCGGGAGCTTTCTCCTTCTGGGCTCCCGACCCACCTGCCTCGCCCCTTCTTGAGGCGAGCTCCGCCTTCTTGCTCGCCTCCAGTGCGAGCACGGACGGCGGGGCTAGTCTGTTGGGGCGAGGTGGTCCCATCTCGTATCGCTCCTTCACAGTTTGGTAGGCCTCGGGGACCTCGGCGATCGGGATAATGACGAAGCAACCACCTGCACAAAAAATCACAAGTATAAGCACAATGAGCGAGATACCCCATAGGCGAGCTGCAAAGAGTTGAACCTGGGAGCTTGGGGCCTTGGATGTCAAGGTGGTGCGGCAGTGTGAGGAGCCCAGCGAGCCGCAGGCAATGGTGCGCGCACAGGTGGGCGACCTGTCTATCCTTCTCGCTCCTCAAATAGCAAATGGCGCGCACCACGTCGAACTGCTCCGACACTTTAGGCCTACCCCTGCTGGATTTGTGTCGCTTTGGAACTGCAAAAGGAAAGGAAATTAGAATTAGTATATCTAATCCAACTCACACACACCGAAATAAGCGACCTACTGCTGGCTTCCCCATATCCCTCGGGAGTGAGGATGCGGTCACCCCGCCCATGATATGTGCTGGAGGCTCGCCAATCACCTCCTATGAAGAAAAATTGTTTCTTCCATTCACGGATTTTATTGGGCAGGTCCCCCAGAAATTTCTCCCCCGGACGTGCCTTCAGATAATAATATCCTGCGCCGTCCTGTGTCCGTTTGGTCACAGCGAAAACCTCGCCCAAGTCTGCCGAGGTCGTCGCATTCTCATAACCCTCCAGCCCAAAAACGGACAGGGCGGCGAGAAGGTTGCTCCACGCGTTCGGTGTAAGTTGGGTGATGGCCAGATTATTGTCTGCTAGATATTGGCCAATAATCGGGTGCAGTGGCAACGAAAGCCCGGCCCTCAGAACGTCTACATTCAGGGCGGTCATCCCCTCAGGAGGTGCGTCAGCCCGCTCATCCTTCATTGGAGCATACATAAAGATGTCCAGGGGGATGCGATACTCCCTGCGTATGACTGGCAGGTCGCATTCATCAATTAGGCTCACCACCTCGCCAGCTTTGAACTCGGAGGGGGCAACTTCTTCCAGGTCGGCGAGGTCTGGGCGAGGTACCCTATTCGGGCAAGGGAAGCTCGCCGCATACTCGGCAATGTATTCATTCCAGTCAAACGGGTGAACCACCTGGGTGGGGACCTGGTACTCTACCAACTGGGGTTCCGGGAAACCGATACGGCGGAACCATTCGAGAGTAACTTCTTCCAGGTCGCCACCCTCCTCGCCGACCTCGGCACCACCTTCATCAACTTCCTCGGGCCCTTCATTGCCGCTAGCAACTCTTTCCTCTTGGGCGGCCTCGCCACCCTCCCCCCATACCTCGCGGCACACAGAACTGGAGGCTCCCTCCTTCGGGTCGGGTCGTAGCTCGCTGGGCAGTTCGCTGCGTGGCTCGCCTGACACCTGGCGAGCTACAGAGGTCGCCTCGGAGCTGGAGCCGATTTCCACATACGAAACCCGGGGTGGCTCATCTTCAGTCATTGGCCGTTTGTCAGGATTTCGGCCAGATAGGGTTTTACTTGAAGAGCGTGTCGACATGGTCTCAGGAAGTTCAAAAGTCCCGAAATCCAAAATCCAATAGTCAAGGGTCAGGGAGATTCAAAGGTTCTCGGCACAATCCGCGGTCCGAAATACCGTAATGACGAGGAACCAGCAGAAAAATCAAATAAAAGATTGAAGAGAAGGGAAAGAAGATCGAATCCTACCTTGAAGAGCCTTCGAAAATCCGTCGAGCACAAGAAAAATCGGTCGCCGGGAAAGCTCTGGAATTCGAGATGCAAAAAATGAAGAAATGAATCCACCTCACCCTATTTATAGACGTCGGGGCGAGGTGCAATATTCGCGAAATGCAAGGGCCTGTCTGCAAAAATTCGAAAGATAGCATTATTGTGGGCGGGAACCGAGGCCTCAAAAAGCGTGCATGACCCCTGGATTCCCGCACCACGTCGACCAGAAGCAGCCACCTGGGTTGAGTTCGTTTGTCAACCCAACAATCGTCCATAGGTAGTTCGCCATGTTTTAAGTTTTCCAGCTCGCTTGCACATTCGACAAGGTCATAGTGCATGCGAGCTGGGGGGCAAATGTTGATATGGCGAACTTAACAGGTCGCCAGGACTCACCGGGATCCTGGAAGATGCGGAGGTCGCCCACATGGAGGTAACCTACTAGCGGAGCTCGCTCAGAGCTCGCCATTTATCCCTGGGATGGTCTCGCCGAGCTCCATCATCGCATAACGTCCGTGGGCCACACAAGGCACCAGAGCTCGCCATGGAGCTCGCCCAAATTGCCTAGACTCATCTCCGAAGCTCACCGACGAGCTCGCCTATCAGTCGAGTAGGACCCCGATGGCGCACTCTTTTTCCCTCCGTCCGGTTTATCCACAAGGGTGGTTTACGGCGAGGTTTTTAATGAGGCCCATCTAGTCTAAGGCATTGTAGTAGGACGAGGCACTAGATAGGAAGCAGTGTGGGGAGATCAAGACGAGGGTAAGGAGCCTTCGTCAACACCGGAGGCCATATAGGCTCGTAAGGTGCCGTCTCACACTCGCACACCTATAAATAGAACCTCTCTTGTACATTTTACGCAATTCTCTCATAATCAATACTACTACTCTTGCAATATTTCTCTCTCTAAACTCTCTACTCCCTCCTCATATTTTACATCCAAGAACACAAAATCTTGGATTATTGTTTGGTAGGATTAACATGATGTAAAGCCACATAAACAAACACTGTTAATAAATTCTATCAACAATTTGGCGCTAGAAGGAGGGCTTTAAACCTGAAAATTAAGAAATATTCAAGAACAAAAATTAGGGTTCGTTGAAGATTTGAAGATGTTCTTGACAAAACTCAAGAACACTTGAAGATACACACACATCTTCATCCCCTGAACAAAGAATCCCGATTTCTGGACAAAAACCCAAATTTTTGGTTTTCACAAAATCGGTCCGGAACAAGTTTTCAAACGCGCGCGTGTATACGAATAAACCGAATTCCGGACAATTCATCACACGCAAGGCTAGACGAAAACTTGCACAGCTCCACCTAAGCTGGACGATAACCATCCAGGCGACCTCCATCACCCCGGCGACCTCCCTCCACTTCGTCGCCCCTCAGCGAGTTACCCCCTCCGAAACCCGAAAATGGCCAACACTCGAGCCGCCAAGGGACAGACCTCCGCAATTGCGGGAAGGTCTAGAGGGGGCAATCAAAACCAGGTCGAGGTGGAGACCTCACACCAGGTGGTGGAGACATCACAACCGCCTCGCCAGAAAAGCCCCGCAGCCCCGCGACCTCAGCGAACTGCGGCGACCCAGGAAGACTTGGCTCCCGCTCTGAGGGATTTGGTCAGCAATCCTGACGAGCTCCGACGCACCATCGCGACACTTCAAAGATTGCAGCAGCGACAACAGGACGAGCTCGCCCTAGTACCGAGGCGAGCTCCAGCCGCCGAAACCAGGGAGCAGACCAGGCCCACCCAGGGCACCCAAACCAGGGGAGACTACAGCGTACTTCCCACTGAGCAGGAGGCGAGCTCGACACAAGCTCGCCAGCGCAGGGTGAGGACCGGTAAAGCCAAAATGGGGGAGGTGGGTCCGGCTCCTTACACTGGAAAGGAGCCGGCCTACACCGGGGCATCTGGCACCCACCAATCTCAGAGGAGGGAAGTCCTCCAAGGTCGCCTGGGCCCGAGATACGAAGAAAATGAGCGTGCGGCAGCCCCAGCTGCCTCCCAGGGGGACTCTGACCAGCAGCCGCGCAGGTCAGCCCACGAAAGGCTAAGGAGGCCCGCCACTGACCGGCTAGGCCCCCACGGCGGACACCAATTCCAGCCCGTCACTGAGAGGTCACCCCAGAGTGAGGCACCTCAGGGACGTGCGTCCGTGAGACGCACGACCTTTGAGCACCCTCCGCCGGAGGTAACCCGTGATGACGAGCTGGCCTCACTGAAAAAGGCCGTTGAAATGCTGCAAGTACAGGTAGCAGCTAAGTCTGGTGGACCTGACGCCACGACTCTCCCCACCTCTCCATTGGCACCTGCCATCCTCTGCGCACCGGTCCAGAAGAAAATCCAGTTTCCGGTAATGTCCGCGTACGAAGGAGAATCAGACCCAAAAGTCCATCTGGCCAAGTACGCGGATTTCATGATTTCTGTCGGTGCCACAGACTCCACCCAATGCCGAAATTTCCCATTGACCCTAGGGGATCGAGCTCACCGTTGGTTCTCCTCACTTGCCCCGGGGTCAATCTGCTCATTTGGCCAACTCTCGCGGGAGTTTCTGGCCCACTTCTCTGGGTTTGGATCTTACCTTACCCAGAAGCACCGACTCGCCAACATCCATCAAGGCGAGAATGAAACCGACCAGCAGTATCTGGAAAGGTTCGACAAGATTCTGCTGGAAGGCGAGCCGGTAAGCGACGACACTAAGGTTGTCGCAGCAATGGGCGGACTCAGGAGGGGCACCGACCTATGGAAGGAAATGCACCTCGCATGTCCCAACACTTATAGCAAATTCCGCCATAAAGCGGGGGTGTATGTGGCTATGCAGGAGGCACTACTGAAAGAAGTTGGTGCCCACGAGGAGAAGAAGTCCTACGGGAAGAAGTCTGGGGGCACCTACAAAGCCCCCCGGAACTTAAAGGCCTTCGGCGAGGGAGACGAGTTCAAAGAAAAGCTCAACCAGGTCCTCGCAGTCCCCGTCGACCAGGTCTTCACTGCCGTCCAAAACAAGGCCATGCTGGAGGAGCCGAGGCGGATCCGCCAGGACCGCACGAAACTCAACCCCAACAAATTCTGTGCCTACCATCAGGCCATCGGCCACTTCACCAGCGAGTGTCGCGATCTCCTCAAGCAACTCTGGAAATTTTACGAGGAGGGGAAATTGGCCGAGTTCGTGAGGAAGGCCCCAGCCAAGAGACCAAGGTTCGAGAGGAGGGCCACCTCCGATGACGAAGAGGAGGAGGGGGACCAACCTGGCCCCCATCACAGACGGAGAGCACCACCCCAACCTCAGCAAAATATGGAGCCGACTCGGGAACTCTTGGTTCTTGAGGAGGAGATTGGAGCCGCGGGAGGCCTCCGGGACGGAGGATTCTCCATATCTAGGAGAAAGAGGAAGGCCGAGATCCGGGCCATAAATCAAGTCCTGGAAGGCAGCTCCGGCCCCAGGTCCACCTCGCAGCTCGTTGACGAGCTAACATTTTCTACTGCGGACCTGGAGGGGGTATTGATGCCCCATAACGACTCATTAGTGATAACCGCCGACATCATGAACGTCCGAGTTCACAGGCTGCTTGTAGACACCGGCGCATTCACCAACATTCTCTTCAAATCCACCTTGGATGCCTTGGGTGACTTTGAGTCGTACCTGGAACCTAGCAATGCTAGAATAGTGGGGTTCGGAGAGGCTGTAACCGTCCCCCTAGGTAGTGTAAGGTTGAGCGTCCAACTTGTATCGACTGAGGATCCCGCAAGGAGACTGACTAGGCTCATAGATTTCCTAATTGTCGACCAGCAGTCCTCCTACAACGGGTTCCTTGGCCGCCCTTTTATTAATGAATTCAGAGCGGCGTGTTCGACCTACTACTACTGTTTAAAATTTCCAACCCCGAAGGGTTCTGGAACTATAAAAGGTGATCAGAAAAAGGCTCGAGAGTGTTTACTTCAAATCAAAGATAGCCGGGTCAAGAGGTCCGTTACGCAAGTCCACATCCTCGAAGAGGACATTCAAACCAACCAAGGTGTTGGACCTATGCCGAACACACAATCGACACCAATGGAGAATGAGGCACCAGGTGGAGGACTTGCGGGAGGTCAAGAATCAACGCCCATGGACGTTGACACAATTCCTCGAGTCACCATACTATCCCAAGCTGACAGACCACCGGAAGGGTCCACAGCTGATGAGCTCACCCAAGCTGAAAGCCAACCCGAAAACCTCGAACCGCGCATAGGCCACGAGCCTGCACGGATGTCACATGAGGAGTGGGACGAACTCATCAACGACCCGAGGTGGAAATATCAGAAGAGAAAAGCAACCCCCGTGGAGGAGTTGACGGCACTCCCGGTGGACCCGGAAAGGAACTTAGAACTCTACGTCGGTTCTGAGTTACCCGAACCGTACCGGTCGAGGATGGAGCTATTTTTGATGTCCAACCTGGACGTATTTGCCTGGTCCCATGAAGACATGACGGGGATCCCGTTGGAACATGCTTGCCACAGACTTAACGTAGATCCGACGAAGAGACCCGTGCGCCAGAAGCGAAGAAAATATGGACCAGACAAGTACGCAGCTCTAGCAGTTGAGGTGGAAAAGTTGTTAGACAACCAACTCATCAAGGAGGCTTTGTGTCCGCAGTGGGTCGCGAACCCCGTCCTGGTGAGGAAACACAACGGGACTTGGCGGCTCTGCATTGATTTCACGGACCTGAATAAAGCATGCCCGAAGGACAACTTCCCACTACCTCACATTGACCAGCTGGTGGACAGCACTGCAGGCCATGAAATGATGACATTCATGGACGCTTTTGCTGGCTATCATCAGATAGCTCTGCACCCGGAAGATCAGGAACACACGGCGTTCTATACCAACAAGAACATGTACTGCTGGGAAAGAATGCCGTTCGGACTCATCAACGCCGGAGCTACCTACCAAAGATTGGTGAACAAAATGTTTGACCAACACATTGGCGAATCCATGGAGGTGTACGTGGATGACATAGTTGTCAAGAGTTTGAGAAAGGAGGACCACCTGGACCACCTGAAACAAACCTTCGACATACTGCGCCACTACAACATGAAGTTGAACCCCAAAAAGACCAGCTTCGGCGTACACTCGGGGAAGTTCCTGGGGCACCTAGTTAGCCAGCGGGGAATCGAGGTCAACCCGGCACAAGTTCAATGTATAATTGAAATGGGGAACCCCGACTCCATCCAAAAAATTCAAAGGCAAACTGGATGCATGGCGGCCCTTAACAGATTTATCTCCAGGTTTGGCGATAGAAATCGTCCATTTTTCGAGGCAATTAAAGCAAACACACGTAGGTACAAAGAGGCGGCCAAAGCCAACGAGCTCCACCTCAAAAACCACTTTGTCTGGACAACTGAATGCCAACGAGCCTTCGAAGACATCAAAACATACCTGGCGGACACACAGATTCTGTCAAAGCCAATACCTGGAGAGAAGCTGTAACTGTACCTAGCCGCGTCGGAGGTGGCCATCAGCTCCGTCCTGGTCCGAGAAGAAGCAAAAACACATCTCCCAGTGTATTATGTGAGCCAAGTCTTACATGAAGCTGAGCGGCGGTACACCCCAACAGAGAAGCTGGCTTATGCACTAGTGATGAGTGTCAGAAAATTGAGGCCTTACTTCTTTGACCATCCGGTGGAGGTGCTGACAACGTTCCCGCTGCGTCAAATACTACAGCGCCCGGACACTGCCGGCCGCCTGCTGAAATGGTCACTGGAGATCAGCCAATACGGTATAACTTACGCACCCCGAACAGCGATCAAGGGTCAAGCACTGGCCGACTTCATCGTCGAGCTAACTTTCCCACAAGATCCAACGAGGGGGCGTATAGCTCCGTGGCATCTCTACGTGGACGGATCATCGACTAGCATAGCAGCAGGCGCCGGCGTAGTCCTGATCAGCCCCGACAGACAAGTCTTCACCTCCGCAATTCGGTTTGGCTTTCGAGCAACCAATAACGAGGCGGAATACGAAGCGTTAATAGCAGGACTTAGGTTATCATTAGCTGTGGGGGCGACCAATCTTCAAATTTTCGGAGATTCCCAGCTAATAATATCCCAAGTCCGGGGGGAATTTGAAGCAAAAGATCAGCAGATGATGATCTACCAGAAGATAGCCGCGCATCTGATCTCGATGTTTACACAAGTTTACATCAATCAAATACCGCGGCTAGAAAACACACAAGCAGATGCTTTAGCCCGGCTAGCTACTAGCAACGGCGAAACCGAATTCACGGAGGTTGTGATCACCACACTGAAAAACCCCTCGACGTTCGACTACAAAGTAAATCAAACCTCGAGTGGGGGGCAGGAGGATAGTGAAGATAGTGAAGATTGGTGCACCCCAATCCGAAAATATTTAACTGACGGAACAACCCCCGTAGACACCTGGGAAGCTAGCCGGTTAGCAAAGCAGGCTGCCAGGTATACGCTACTGGATGGCCAACTTTATAAACGTGGATTCTCTCTGCCTCTGCTCAAATGCCTAACTAAGAAGCAGGGGTCCGAAGTGTTAGAAGAAATTCACGAAGGGATTTGTGGGAGCCACACTGGGGGGCAAGCATTGGCATATAAAACGATCAGACAGGGCTACTACTGGCCCACTCTTCGCAAAGATGCCATCAGCTTCGCTCGAAGGTGTCGGAAGTGCCAACTTTTCGCACCTAACATCCACTCCCCGGCCAACCAGCTTAAGTCGGTTTTCAGCCCATGGCCTTTTGCGAAATGGGGTATCGACTTGATCGGCCCATTTCCACCTGGTAGAGGCGGTGTAAAGTTCGCTGTCGTGGCAGTGGACTACTACACTAAGTGGGCTGAGGCCGAAGCTCTCACAACCATAACCCAGGAAAGGATGATCGCCTTCATTTGGAAAAACCTGATCTGCAGGTTTGGACTCCCGCAGTCGGTCATCACTGATAATGGAAGGCAGTTCGACGGACAGAAGTTGAGGGACTTCTGCAGTTCATGGAACATCAAGAAGCACTACTCAACTCCATATCACCCCCAGTCGAACGGCCAGGTTGAGGCGGTAAATAAGGTCTTGAAACACATATTAAAGCTCCGGCTCGAGGAAAAGAAAGGAAGCTGGGCAGATGAACTCCCGGAGGTCCTATGGTCTTACAGAACTTCCTATAGGGCCAGTACCGGGGAGACCCCGTTTGCCCTAGCCTTCGGGACTGAAGCCGTGGTCCCGGTAGAGATCCAGAACAAGACTTGGAAGGTGGTGGGGTATGATGAAGAAAAGAATGATGAAGCCTTGGCAATAGAAAAAGATCTGATCGAAGAAACCAGAGCTTCATCAGAAATGAAAAACGCCACCTACAAGCGTAGAGCGGAAAAATATTACAACTCGCAGGTCCGAGACCGAAAGTTCAGGGTCGGCGACCTGGTGTTGAAAAAGAAATTGATGGCCCCACCAGGTGTATTCGGTTCAAATTGGGAAGGACCATTCCGAGTCACTACAGCTTGGCCAAACGGTACCTATGATCTAGAAGACGCAGAGGGCAAAGCTTCTTCATACACCTGGAGCTCGGCACACCTAAAGAAGTTCTACCAATAGACTAGAATTCTGTAATTCCTGTAATAGACTAGTCGAAGGTTTACATCGGGAATATAGATGGCAACCGATGTAAATTACGTTGCAATAAAAAAAAAAATATAATAATTCAGAAAAATTCCCAAGTGTTTAGATCTGTGCAGCCCTCCGATCAGGCGAGCTGCACCAGGTCGCCCATTACGCTAGTTCGCCAAGCCCAGCTCGCCCGCATGCTCAAAAGTCTGCAATGTGCAAGGACCAAGGTCCCGAACGTTGTAATTAAATAGCTCGAAGGCAAAGGCTAAAGTGCCCAAGGTCGCGAAGGTACCCTTCGTAAAGGGTTGCTAAGCACCTACTGCCATAAGTAAGAAAAGTTCGCGAAAAAGACAAAAACGTCTAAGGCAAGGTTCATGAAACCCAATGGCCCAACGTGAATCAATCGAAGTGCGGTTCGCTGCCCTAAGTGGCCTAAGACGAACAATTCGCGGCCCTAAGTGGCATAAGACGAAGAATACACACTCCTAAAACAGAGGTACAATTCGTAGTCGAAAGTGACGTAAAACGAACGATTCGCTTCTCAAAGTAGAATAAGACGAACAATCACGTACCAGAAAAATAAACAAGAACGAGCTATTTAAGAAATTATAACGTAAAGGCACAAGGACATAAGTAATAAGAGTTAGACAAAAAATGTTCGACTTATATTCAAAAGATACTTAAGAAATTTTCAAGTCCAAAATATACTTGAAAAAATCCTAAGTATGAGTAGCAGTGCTGGCCACAAAGGCCGACCAGCTAGCCATCTTTGAACTACAAAAAGCCCCTTCTGGGCGAGCTGCATATGCTGGGCGAGCTAAGTCTACTTCAACAAAAAAGTGAAAACTACAAAAATAGAACTCCTTCTAGGCGAGCTATGGAGCCTGACGACCTACTACAACTTGGGAAATAAAAAGCTAATCTAAGAATGCGGTAAAAAGCCTATGTATCGGGGGCATCGGCAGTGACAGGGGCGATCTGGGCACCGGGAAGGGTGAGTTCGGCCTCTGTGGTGATATTACCAGTCAGCCCACTGGCATCGAACTCGCCCAAATCAAGCATGGCATCCCCACATGCCTCCCGAAGTTGCTCCCCAGTGGGCGGAGTCTGCTCCTCTCGGTTGGCGACCTCTGGTTCATCCAGATTCAGTTCCGGCACTGGGATAGTATTAATGATCTTGAACCGAGCCGGAACGAAATCCAATGGAATTCCTAGTGCGGGGAGGTCGCCAATATCCAGCTCGGCGTCATCAGGGAAGGGGACCCTATCCAGGCACTCCTTGAACTCGCCCACTATGGCCTTCACCTCGTCATCATGGTGAGCTCGCGCCCACCAGAGGGCCCTCAGGACCTCGGCATAACACTGCACGAAGCCCCGATCCGAGGCCTCGGCTTTCGCAGCTACCAAATCGGCCGAAGTGACAGCACTGCTGCGTAGTTCAGCGACCTCAAGTGCCTTCGCCTCCAGTTCGGCCCTTTGCCTCTCGCACTCGGCGTTAGAACTCTTCACCAGGCCCCGCTGCAGTGCGAGGTCTTTCTTCGTGATCTGGTGGCTGTCGACCTCCAAGGCGAGCTGGGTAGCGAACTCTTCTTCCTTCGCTTTCATTCTCGCCTCAGCCTCCTATTCGAGCCGGGCGAGCCGGCGTTGGGCGACCTCAAGTTGCTCGAGGGCGCTCTGCTCGGCGGCCAACGAGGCCGCTGCCCTCTCTTCGGCGAGCTGCGCCAGTTTCTTCGCCTTGTCGGCTGACTCCGCCAACGCCAGCATTCTTTTGTTCCTATCAGAACGGCCCGCCTCCAGCTCGTCAAGCTGCTCGAGAGCCTTCTGGTTGGCAAGCACCACCCTGCTCGCGTAGTTGGTCGAGAGAAGAAGATTCTCTCTCAAATCTTGGCTATTGACACCCGCCACCAGCGGAGTCGTCCAGTGCCTCGGCATCTCGCTCACAGCATTCCGGGCTATGCCCGGAGGGAGATTCCGCATCGATGTGAGGGAACGAGATCGCTCAAAGGCATGCAGGGCCTCATGGCGGTTAGGGAAGGCAATTGGGGCATAACTGCGGGATCAAAACAGATGGAAAATGTTAGAAAAATAAAACAATGATGAGTAAAAGGGAGTCAATTGGGCGAGCTACTTACTGAGCTCGATCTGGGTCCCAGCCAAGCAGTGTGTCATCGGTGGTTTGCACGCCGAATGGAGAGGGCGAGGGGGGCGAACTTCGTATTGGCGTGACCGCCAACGGGGCGGTGGATTGGACAGATCCCCCCTGACCCGACCTCGCCGAGATCCTCTCAGCCCGGTCAGACTCCTCATCGACCAGGCCCGTATACCTAGTCCTCTTACGAGCCTGGATGTTCTCCTCGCCAGCTCGGGACCCATCACCCCGTTGGGGTCCTTTCTTTCCTCGACCCCGCTCTGAGGGGGCAACAGCTCGCCCGACACCTCGCCCGACCCTGGCGACCTCCGGAGCCTTGGTTTTTTCGGGAGCTTTCTCCTTCTGGGCTCCCGACCCACCTGCCTCGCCCCTTCTTGAGGCGAGCTCCGCCTTCTTGCTCGCCTCCAGTGCGAGCACGGACGGCGGGGCTAGTCTGTTGGGGCGAGGTGGTCCCATCTCGTATCGCTCCTTCACAGTTTGGTAGGCCTCGGGGACCTCGGCGATCGGGATAATGACGAAGCAACCACCTGCACAAAAAATCACAAGTATAAGCACAATGA
>JAPKLY010003898.1:0-16704 GCA_026898435.1 Prunella vulgaris
ATTTTATGTTTGAGATTTGGAAGGAATGTTTCCAAGTCTCGAATTTGTTTTTGTAATCACTTTTTCCAAGTTAGTGATATTTCAGCCTTGAGGCCGCCACAAACTAATTTTAGTTTGTGGAAAGATTGAGTTAATCCTTGTGTTCAAAAGTCTTCCACTGTTTACTTATTCTCTCTACAATATTCTGAACACATTAATTGTTGTCTTGAGTGTCGCCACACTTCGAACAATACTTCAACTCAACGGTACGACAACACTATCAAAAGTCATTAATAAGAGAACTAACACATCAAGATCACTAATTCATGCATAGGATTAACAAGAGACTAAATTCACCATAGTATTCATACAACCATGCAACATGGAATTAGCCCATGGCTAATTGGTAATGAAAATCAACAATTAACAATGTATACATCATAAATAGTAACTAAAACAAGAGAATTAAAGGAAAACTTACCATACGTAGAGAAATTGAATACAATCAACAAACCTCCAAAATGCTAAGTCTTGATCCAAAGCTTGAAATACAAAAATGAACCGCAGGAATAAAGCTCTAATCACTACGAGTATTTAGGAACAAACGGATCTAAAATCCGACGAACGGATCAAAAGTTACGGAAGAAAGAAGATTGAATCTAACTAAGAACCCACTAAGTAACTACCTAATTCTCTCTCTAAACTAATCTAAGAACTTGGAATAATGATCTCTATGCTTGAGAATCTGATCCTTGAGGTATTTATAGTGCCCACAATGCTTAGTCCAAAGTGCCCTTCATTAAATGCGCGAAAATACGAAAATAGCCCTGAAATTTCGGAAATTTATCACTCCTGTCGCTCAAGAGCTGAGTGACTGTCGACCAAGCTGCTCGGCAACTTGGTCGCACGGATGTACTTTTGTCGCCCAAGACTTGGCCGTCTGTTGAGCAACGGTGGTCGCGCGCTTAGTCGTGCGACACCTGCCCTTTCCAGGGATCCGGTCGCACACTGGCTGCCGTCTGATGAAGGGGGTCCTATCGAGCGAGGTACTTAGTGTCGGTCGATACGTGACTTACTCGTTTTTGTCATATCTTGAGCTCTAGAACTCTGATTGAATTGATTCTTCTTTCGTTGTGACTCTCTCTTCAAGCTCTTCATCATGGAATATTAATTTCTTCATTTTTCTCAACTCCAAAATTCAGACTTTTCTCGATCTTGCTTATTTCTTCCTCGTTTTGCTCATTTTTTCCTACAATCACAACTTTCTAGCCAAAAAGGGTTAATAGCACAATTTATACCATATTAGGGTCAAATATGAACATAAGCGCATCAAAACCATATAGAAATGGATGCAAAAACATGCAATTATGACCCTAATCACACCCCCAAACTAGATTGTTGCTCGTCCTTGAGCAACGAAGCGATAAGATAGGGGAATAATTGTATGTATGAAGCATCAAGCACAAGATCAAATGCCATAGAATCATAGCTAAATATCAAACAAGTCTAAAATGCAATTTCATCAAATCAACAATCAATATCGAATCAATGAACAAATTGTCAAATCAACAAGTCATGATCCTCACATAGAAGTGTATAACTCATCTCTCAAGTGTTTGAGGTTCTCTCAATCTTCACACGATGATACAAATACTACCATAAGCTTGGCTCAAGTCTCAAATTCTCCACCACTTGAAATGACAAATCATTCACACATCAATGAGAACTTTCATAAGGTTGTAATGTTGGCTCTTTGGTAGGGAAGGATAGATATGGAAAAGAGTGACTAAGTATGATTAGTAAAGCATAGAAAGAATCAAGTAATAGTCATTCACATCTTCATGCAATTGTGCACATTCTTCATGCTCTTCAAAATCACACTTTCAAGATCATTCTTCCCTTTCTTTGCAATTAATTGCCATTCTCACAACAAAGGTCAACTTGACCATATTTTCAACAAAAGTCAACTTTTTCTCATGCTTGCAAGCACTTGCCCATTTTTTCCAAAAATTTTCAATCCATGCATAAAATTCTTCATATCTTCCACTTTAGGCCACCATGTTCTTCATCATATCACCAATCTTTCTTCCTTCTTTTCACTCTACTAATCATAAGGACAAGAGAGTTCCAAAAAGGAAGGAAAATGGCTTAAATTGTGGTTAGCCAAAGGAAAGGTCTAAAGGCACAAAATGGTAAGCAATGGATATCAATATCAAGGTAGGCTCATAGGGCAACGTGACTCAATGTAGATCAAAGAAATGCCTCAAATCATATCATGTGAAATCAATGTCTAATGTAGCCTCAAACAAGACCAAAGCCAAGTTCTAGAGTATACTGCACATGTGTGGAACTCACATCAACGAATATCATCCGTTCAAGATTGAAACAGGCATAAATGGCTCAAAACCTCATGGGTATAGGGTGATCATGACTCATCTCATATAAAAAATGCTCATATCATCAAAATCTCAAGTATCATCAAATCCATAGCACAAAAGACAAGATAAGAATCAAGCCACAACTCCACTACATCCAACATGAACTTCCAACTCATCCACACAATCATAAACATATCTCATGCGTCCACTACTCAAAACAAGCAACATAATGGCAAAAATCAACAAGCAAAAACAAGGCAGCAATATAAGCATATGGTCTAAAAACATCACAAAAGCACTACAATCATCCTAAACATAGCATTCCAATAAGATTTACGAAACGAAGACACCCCCCAAAACTTTTTTGGACCAAGGGTCTAAAAAGGTTGGCAAAGAGTGAAGAAAAGATCATGCAATGCACTCAATCAAAGCACAATACCACAAAAATCAACACTTAAGCTCAAAATAGCAATCTAAAATCAATCAAACTAAACCTAAGAATGAAAGCACATATAGAGATAAGTGTAAAGACATACCTTGAGTTGGGATTAAGAATAGAAGAGTGACTTGCCACTTACATGAGAATGTCCTTCTTGGCCAAGTAGGAGGAGAAATCTCCTCAAGGCATCCTTCTCGAGCTCACAAATATCATTGCAAAT
Source organism: Prunella vulgaris (assembly GCA_026898435.1). Taxonomy (NCBI): domain Eukaryota; kingdom Viridiplantae; phylum Streptophyta; class Magnoliopsida; order Lamiales; family Lamiaceae; genus Prunella; species Prunella vulgaris. Next base: position 3,017 of record JAPKLY010003898.1, read on the forward strand.
CTACAATTTGAAGAACGAACACAGCCCCCCAAACTTTTTCGGATCAAGGATCCTAAAAGTTTGGCAAAGAGTGATGAAAATAAGATTTGCGATGAATCAATGATCAAACAATGCATATATAAGCTCAACTAAACCCAGAAATCATCATATATTCCAAGAGGCAATACCCCCAAACTAGGATAAATCACATGCACCAACCAAGGTAAGAGACACACTTCCTCATATGAAGCAAACAAAGCTATCTAAACTACAAAGCAAACCTAATAAGCAAGAAAAATTTTCAAGGATGGGTTGCCTCCCATCTAGCGCTTGGATTTAACATCCCCTAGCCGGACGACACCAATGTTAGCTAAATGGCCAAGGATATGTATCATCCTCCCCATCTAACTCTAGTCTCATAGCTTCATGATCAAGGAAACACGTAGGATTTCTACCCCATACACCCATTTTCCTTGTCAATTTATACTTATAAGCACATTTATTCTCCTCTTCTTTCCTCATCATTCCTATCCACCCCCTTTTCCGACTATCAAAAATATTTAAAAAGACTCTCAACTCAATCTTCTTATCAACATCAAGAGGCAAGACGAAATCAATATAAACAATATTATCAACACAAGCAATAGTAGAAGAGTCCAAGGGTAAAGAAATGTTCATTTCACTTATAGGCTCCTCTTCTACTTTATCTTGAGGTTCGTCTTCAATCTTGTTCATGTCCATGAGTGGACATTCCTCTTCCTCTTTTTCGACGAGTTGAATGACCTCTATCCTCTTCACCACAATTTGGTCCTTTTTATCATCCTCCCCTTCTTTTTCTCCTTCATATTCTCCTTGATTCCTATCAAGTCTAACACAAGAAGTAGAATCATAAATATCCATATTAAGAGATATAGAATGAATAGTGAAAGAAGAAGGATCATAAGATCCTATTTCATTGTAGTGCAAGATTATCATGACATCTTCATCTTTCAAATCCTTATTCTCTTGAAGAAATCTATCGATATGATCATATACGTCTTCTTTCGGTTCATTTTTCTCTTCTTTTTCTATATCTTTTTCCTTACTTTTGAAAGTAGGAGAAGGATATGAGTATGGATATGGATAGGGTGAATAATAAGGATAGGTGTTGAGCAATTTCGTTAAGTGTAGGATTATGTGGCTATTTAATCTAGGGAAATTACTCAAACAATAATCAAAGAGATAATTTGGAATTGTTGTACGAATTGTAGATAAGAAAGTAGAGAGAGAAATTTTGTAGTGTATTTCTTGTATTAGGATTTCAGATCCCTTACAAATGAGGCTATTACAAGTATTTATACCCTCTTGAGGGTGAGGTGGCACAATTTTAAGCCACATGGCCTCTGGAGGTGACAAGTGTCCTCCACTTGTCATCTTCTTGGCCACTTGCTCCACTAACCTTAACCTAACCGACATATGCACTCCTTGCAAACTCTTGAACATCTATGTGTCTTTATTCCTGGGAGCAAAGGATGAGCAGGCCGGCGAGCATCGTGGCGAGCATTGGGGTGAGCATATTAGGCTTGGCCTCGTGGCTCGGTGCCTCACCACCTCTGAGTCGGGCGAGCAGTCTGGAGAGTAGAGTGGCGATCAACGAGGCGAGCAGCTTGGGCTTGGCTTTACAGCTTGTTGTCTCGCCACCACTGAGCCAGGCGAGTAGGCCAGCGAGCAGAGTGGCGAGTAATGAGGCGAGCAATTGGTCCTTGCCATGTAGGCTTGTTGCCTCGCTTCTTCATAGCTTAGGAGAGCAAGCCGGCGAGTAGCCTGGCGAGCAACTTGGACTTGGCCACGTGGGCTTGTTGCTTCATCACCCAGGGCTTGGGCGAGCAAGTTGGCGAGCATCCTAGTGAGCATGTCGGCGAGCAACATGTACTTAATCTCTTTTCCATCATTGGAGTTAATTCCTTTTATCAACATTTGCCCCTCAGTATATACTTTGATTTGATTCTTCTATATCAAAGTATATGCTGGAATCAATTTTCTGGATTGGCAAGCAATTAGGCGAGCAGCTTGGCGAGCAACATGGTGCTCGACTCTATGCTCAGCCTTCATGTTCGACCCCTTGCTCGTCCTCTTGTTTAGAAACTGAAGTGATGTTCCGAAAAATGAGGCGCCTCCTCGTTTAGTATGCCAATCAGTCACACGAAAAGGCGCACTCATTAGAACTTTTCAAATTCTTTGCAATTGAACCCCTGAAATTCCTTTTCCTTCTTTCTTTTAACCCTAATGTATAAATAGGGATCTTTTCCACTATTCATCTTCTTCTTCACTTGTTTATTTCTCTGAAATTTCAGGCGGTTGATTCCCTTCAAGCTTTTTCCTGCGATTTCCTTGTTTCGAGTGGCGGCTTAGTGATTCAATCACAGGTAGTCATTCCTTCTTTAACCTTTATTCTCCGTTTCTCAGGTTTTATTCTCCTTTATATTTCTTATGTTGTTCTTGTTCGTCGGATTCTCTCTTGGGCATATTTTAACCGAAATCAAGGCGGTGGACTCTTTAATTCGGTAATTAGCACATTCCTAGGGCCAATCTTCTTTCCTCTTCCTATTTTTCCATGTCTTCATCTTCAAGCCGTACAATTTCCCACCCGAATCCGGGTAAATGACCGGTGGAGGAGGGTGGTCCGATCGCTGACCTTTCATCCGTGCACCTGGCGGGATCCAAACCTGAGATGGTGGAGGTGGATCGGCCATTCGAGGAGGAGGTCGAGCAACTCGGCTAGCAGCCTGGCGAGTAGGTAGTCGAGCAACCTGCTGCTCACCCGGGAGGTAATGATCAGGAAGCCATTGAGGTGCTCTCCAGTAGTGATGATGACGACGACTCCATCACCGAGTGGTTCGAGTCCGTAGGCTTCCCTCATCCTCATATGTCTGAGAGGTCCATCCCTGAAGGTATCGAGCAAGAGTTCGATTGGAGAGCATATTACGAATGATACGCCGCTGACTTCCCTACCCCTCCTCGACAATACCGAGAGCTTGAAGAGGATGATCGCACTAACTACAAGGCAAACACCGTGGAGAGTGTTATTGATGAGGATGACCTTGACAGCATCTGAAGGGAGTACCACATCCCTTGTGACGTAACGATGTACGCTCCTCGGAAGAACGAGAGGGCCGACTGTCCACCGGAGGGATTGGTGGCGATTAACATGCACACACTAGCCGCCAGAGTGACTTTACCCCTACACCCACTGATTGGCCGTTTCCTGGAGACGACAGGTTTGGCTATTACACAGCTAACACCCAATGCCTGGACGTACCTGATATCAATCTGCACGGTCTTTGCCTTGGAGAAGTATAAAGACCGCTTGACTCCACACAAGGTGAATTACACCATTTGCCTCAGCAAGTGTTCCGAAGAGGGCCAAGGTTATTATTACCTCAAGGCGAGGAGCGACATGGGGATTCTCGAGGGATTGCCTAATAAGGTGAAGGACTGGAAGGAGCAGTTCTTTTTTATTAGAGGACATTGGCGGGCCCCGGACAATAATGAAGGACTCGCGGGGCGTATCATGTCTCCAACTGAGTTTAGCGAGTTGCAGCGTAGGACTTGTTTGTACTTGGGATGTTATTTCTCAATATCGTGCCTAACATCTCGTTCCTTATGCTGCAGGTTTTACTCCTCAGTGTTGGAAGAAGACCAGCTTGTCCGAAGAGTTCAAGTTTACATGTATCCTCGTCTGTCATCGGAACAAGAAAGACAGGACGTTTGAGTACCTGAACACGCCTAGCTGCCGCATTACCTCGGGGTTGATCACAACTCCTCACCACCTACGAGCTTAAGTTGCTCGTCCTGTAGGTATAGCCGTTATATTCTTTAGACTTTTGACTTGTATTACGAAATTTGTGAAAAAATTTCTAACTTCTTCCTTGTTTCCTGATGCTTGCAGCCACAGAAGTTACTATTGTCATCCCTCCATCCTTCAAGACCTTAAACCAAAGGTTTGGAATGGCGAGAACTAAGAGAGACCCCCATTCCGTTGTATTAGCTACACAGAAGGCTACTCAAGCAAAGAACGGTGCAGGCACCGGGCATAGGGGATCGTCAAGCCCCTAGTGGCTCCCCCAGTGGTGGTAGTCGTCGCTTATAGCGAGGGGATGGTTCACGCATCGAGCGTGAAGGTGATGCTGCCAAGAGGGCAAGGACTACGAGAGCCTCTGGTTCCGGTGGCTCAGGTCGAGTTAAGGCTTCAGAGCCTACACTCCCGGTCTCGGCTGATACTTCTGCTACCCCTGTGCCCTTATGCTCTGTGAGGAAACTGTCGCACATCTCCTATCTTGGATGGGATCAGGACCGGGCCGCAGGGTATGACTCCTACGTTTTAACACTTTTGTACTTGTAAAAAAAAAAATTGAAAATTTCTTTCAAGTGTTTTTTCTGCATGATCTTCTTCCCTTGTAGTTACGATCCTTCTCGCTATCCTCAGCGAAGCGCCGCTGTGCATCAGTTTGCACTTGCCAGGCCTCCCAAGACTCTCAATGAACTTCAGGGTCCTATCCAGAGGGCCATTGAAGCTGCAACCCGCCACTGAAAGGGCTCAGGCCGAAGCTGAGGGTCTCCGTGCCGAGTTGGCAAGTATGAGGGCTCGTTTGGAGGAGGGTCGGGTAGCCCGAGAGAAGGTTGCTGAGTTGGAAAGAGAACTCCAAACTATCCGGACCCAAATTGCAAAGCACAAGGCCGAGCACACTGACTGCTACACTGCCGATGTTGTCACCGATATTCGAGCTGAGTCTTCTGACTTTGGGTTCGTCTACGCCTTTGCTGAAAACCTCCGGGCTTATCACCATGCTGTTGGTGAGAATGAAGACATCGGGGATCTCGAAGATATGGGTGTCGACTTGAGTGTCGTGCCTCTTGGACTTAAGATCATTGGTGGAAGGTATCCTCCCCTAGAGATCGACGTTCAGGACGATGCCATGGTTGACACTGAAGGTCTATGTTCTATCAAGGTCCTCCCAGGTCTCTCTCCTTCAGGCGCTGGCGAGCAGGCAGATGACCAGGCCGGTGAGCACGTGGGAGAGCAGACTGGACGGGGTAGCAGGTAGGCAGGGGCTCAGCCGGGCGAGCAGACTGGCGACCACCCCGGCGAGCAGTAGAGTATTGGCATTTTTTGTTTTTGTTTTTAACTTTTTGCTTCTTCGCCCATGAAGGCACCCCACATGTATTTGAAACTCCTTTTTGTCAATTAAAACACAGCTTCCTTTCTTTAGAACTCGTCTGTACTTGTATTTTTGTTGATATTTTTGTCTAAGTTATTTATTCCTCGTTTTCATGTATGGTGTTTCAATTGATTCGTCTTACTTTTCCTTTTTCGGAATCATGAATTTACACCTTTTATTTTCCATCTCTTTCGATGTAGGCTTATTAATCGGTAAGGACTCCCTTTTACTATTATATCCATAGGGTTAGTCTCAATACCTTGCCTTTATTTTTGACTCGTACGTCTTTTGAGCTTATAACTTGAGACATCTTTTGATACACCATTTTGAAAGGAAACATATTCTTTATCCAACATAATATGACTTTACAGACTTGACTCTATCTGAACCGAACCTGCTTACCCCTATACATGTTGGGCGAGCAAGGTTTCAAAAGAAATTTTTTTTACAAGTCTTTACGGGTAGAACTTATTTAGATGTGCCATGTTCCAAGTGTATGACGAAGGGTTGCCTTGCATATCTTCCAAGTCATACGTTCCATTCGGCCAACTCTTTGTTACTTTGAACGGACCTTTCCATCTTGGACCAAATACTCCTGTTGGGACTGCTAGTATCCTTCTTATGACCAAATCACCAACTTTGAACTTCCTATCCTTGACCTGCGAGTTGTAGTATTTTTCTACTCATCGTTTATAGACAGCATTCCTCAACTCTGTCGAGGTTCGTGTTTCTTTAATCAGGTCTTTCTCTACTGTCATATCATCTTCGTTTGTTTCTTCATCATACTTGATTATCCTCCACGTCCGATGTTGAACCTCCACTGGGATGACTGCTTCAACTCCGAAGGCCATGGTGAACGGTGTCTCCCCGGTACTTGTTCTGTAAGACGTCCTATAGGTCCATAACACTTCTGGCAGCTCATCAGCCCAACTGCCCTTTCTTTCTTCCAATCGGATCTTCAGGATGTGTTTCAAGATCTTGTTTACGGCTTCGACCTGTCTATTTGATTGAGGATGATATGGTGTGGAGTAATATTATTTTATGTCCCATGAAGCGCAGAAGTCTCTTAGCTTATTCCCATCAAACTGTCTTCCGTTATCTGTGACGATCGACTGTGGCAACCCAAATCTGCACACCAAGTTTTTCCAAATGAAACTTATCATTTTTTCTTGGGTTATCGTTGTTAAGGCTTCTGCTTCTGCCCACTTAGTGTAGTAGTCCACGGCCACCACTGTGAATTTTACTCCACCTTTTCCGGGAGGGAATGGGCCGATCAAGTCGATACTCCATTTAGCAAATGGCCACGGACTATACACTGATTTTAATTGTTGCACCGGGGTATGGATGCTTGGAGCAAACTGTTGACACTTCACACATCTTTTAGCATATCTGACGGCATCCTTTCGTAGTGTTGGCCAATAGTATCCTTACCTAATAGTCTTGTAGGCTAAGGCTTGCCCCCCGGCGTGACCTCCGCATATTCCTTCATGGATTTCTTCTAACACTTTCTATCCTTCCTCCGGGGAGAGGCATCTGAGCAATGGCAACGAGATTCCTATTTTATATAACTGTCCCTCGATCATCATGTATCTGATAGCTTGTTTTACGACTCATCGTGCTTCCCACAGATCCTCCGGCTGTTCTCCATCGGTTAAGTACTTAGTGATGGGTGTACGCCAGTCGTCGGTGGTCATCTGTTGATTGTTTAAAAGTTGTTGCCCCCTCTTCAACACTTGATTAACATAATCAAATGCTGAAGGATTAGTTTGTTTCGTTATCACAACCTCTGAGAGACTGGCTTCTTTGGTGCTTGTAGCCAATCGAGCTAACACGTCTTCTTGTGTGTTCTCCAGCCGGGGAATTTGCTCAACATATACTTGTTCAAATTTGGATATCAGATATGCTACGATCCGTTGATAGATGACCATCTGTCGATCCTTTGCTTCGTATGCACCTTGGACTTGAGATACTATTAGCTGTGAATCCCCAAAAATTTGAAGTCTGGTTGCCCCCACAGCTAATGATAGTCTCAATCCCGCAATAAGTGCTTCGTATTCGGCTTCGTTGTTAGTTGCTAGGAAGTCGAACCTTAATGCTGAGGTGAATACTTGTTTGTCGGGACTCACTAGGACAACACCTGCACCAACCGCAGAACTCGTTGCTGAGCCATCTACGTAGAGGTGCCATGGGTATATACGTCCCCTCATCGGATCTTGAGGGTAGGTTAGCTCTACTATGAAGTCTGCTAGAGCCTGCCCTTTGATCGTTGTTCGGGGTGCGTAGGTTATACCATACTGGCTGGCCTCTAGTGACCACTTTAGTAATCGTCCGGCAGTGTCGGGTCTGTGTAAGATTTATCTCAAGGGGAACGTCGTTTAGACTTCTACTTGGTGGTCAAAGAAATAGGGTCGGAGTTTCCGTACGCTCACCACCAATGCGTATGCCAACTTCTCCATCGGGGAATATCGCAGCTCCGCCTCATGCAACACTTGGCTGACATAGTTTATTGGTAGGTGCATCTTGCCTTCTGCACGTACCAAGGCTGAGCTTATAGCCACCTCTGATGCTGCTAAGTATAAATATAACTTTTCTCCTGGCACGGGCTTCGACAGGATCTAGGGGTTGCTTAGATAGCTTTTTATATCTTCGAACCCCCTTTAACAAGCATCAGTCCATACATAGTTGTTCTTCCCAGTTCTTTTACATATGTCATTGCCTTTGATGGATTCAAAGAACGCCCTATTCTTGTCTCCGGATCTGGATATGAATCTGTTCAACGCCGCGAGACATCCTGTAAGTCTTTGAACAGCTGGAACATCCTTCGGTGGCCCCATCTCTAGAATGCATTTAACTTGTGATGGGTTAACTTCTATCCCTTGTTGACTTACTAGATGTCCCAAAAAATTTCTGGATTACACCCCAAAGCTGCTCTTTTTTTGGATTTAGCTTCATGTTGTAAGTTCTCATGATATCGAACGCTTGTTTGAGGTGCTCCAAATGGTCCTCCTTTCTGAGGCTCTTTACCACTATGTCATCAACATAGACATCCATCATCTCACCTATATGTTGGTCAAACATCTCGTTGACTAACCTCTGGTATGTGGCACCTGCATTGATTAACCCAAAGGGCATTCTTTTCCAACAAAACAAGTTTTTGTTAGTGTAAAAGGCTGTGTGCTCTTGATCATCGGGATGCATTGTGATCTGGTGGTACCCCGCAAAGGCATCCATAAAGGTCATTATCTCATGTCCCGCCGTGTTGTCCACCAACTGGTCGATGTGAGGCAAAGGGAAATTATCCTTTGGACACGCGGCATTGAGGTATGTGAAGTCTATACAAAGCCTCCACGTTCCATTTGGCTTCTTGACTAGGACAAGGTTCGCCACCCATTGCGGGCATAACGCCTCTTGTATAAGTTTATTATCCAACAGCTTCTTCACCTCGCCAGTGAATGCTTCATATTTGTCGGGTCCGTACATTCTTCTTTTTTATGTATGGATTTTTTCGTGAGGTTGATGTTGAGACGATGGCATGCATGTTCAATAGGTATTCCTGTCATATCCTCATGCGACCATGCAAACACGTCAAGGTTAGCCCGAAGGAACTCCTCCATCTTGGTTCTATAGGGTTCCTCCAACTCTGACCCAATAAAAAGTTCTAAGTCTTTTTTATCGGGATCTACCTGTATGGACCTTAGCTCTTCGACTGGAGTGGCACATCGTTTCTTGTCTTTCCATCTTGGATCATCGATGGGCCCCTCCAAATGCATGTCCATCTCTATCGAGACTGGCTCGTAACCCAACCGGGGTTCAATGTCTTCTGGTGTATTCGACTGGTCTTCGGAGGTTAACTCCACCTCATCACTTGCCTCAGCAATGATTGCCGGTACATCATCTTGAACCTCCACGTGACCTTCTGCCTGCCTTCCGGTCTGTTGACCTTGTGGAGGTGTATCGTCTACCTACATCTCGTCCGGTGTTTGATCAACCTCCATCATCTCCGTGTCGATGGAGATAGCATCTAAGATGTTAGGTTCATCTACGGAATGTTGCGCTGCTGCATCTTCATATATTAACACCTGAGTGACCGGCTTCTTCAAGGTTAACAGACATTCCCGCGCTTTCTTTTGGTCTCCTTTGATTGTACCTGCACCTTTAAGAGTTGGGAATTTGATACAGTAATAGTAAGTAGAACATGCAGCCTTAAATTCTGAAATGAAGGGTCGGCCGAGGAACCTATTATAGGTGGATGGTTGATCTACGACTAAAAAATCTAACAACCTAGTCATCCTCCTTTCTGGGTCCTCTAGCACTACAAGTTCTACTGATAGGCGAATTACACCTAGTGGGACGGTCACAGCCTCTCCGAATCCCACTATTTTATGATTACAATCCTCTATATAAGATTCATAATCTCCTAACTGATTTAGTGTCTTCTTGAAGAGGATGTTGGTGTAAGCTCCAATATCCACTAGCAGTCGGTGCACCCTCGTATTCATGATATTTGGCCCTCCTTCTAGCGGCAAATTGTTGATAGAATTTCTCAAAAATGTTTTTATGTGGCTAATATAACATATAATTCTACCAAACAATAATCTAAGAAAATGTGTTCTTGGGTGGATAATATAGAGAGAGAAAGTGAGAGCTTAGAGAGAGAAAATATTTATGTATTATGATTAACTTTTTTTGAGAATGGTACAAGAGAGACCTATTTATAGGTGTGCAAGTGCGAGGTGGCACCTTGTGAGCCTTATTTGGCTTACGGTGTTGACGAGGGTTCCTGACCCTCGTCTTGGTCCCTCACAATGCACCCTTTACAATGTTCGTCCTACTACATCTCTACTTGCTTCTTATACAACTGATGAGCTTTTTCATATTGGCCAACTCCTTACGAGCTCCTACATGTTGGCCAACTCCTGACGAGCTTCTACATGTTGGCCAACTCCTAACGAGCTTCTCCATGTTGGCCAACTCCTCAACCTTGGTTATTTATCCTTGTAATCCTTCATTAGTAGTTCGCTTTAGTTCGCCTATCAACATTTTCCCCCCAGCTCGTCCACATCATGATACTTCTAATGTGTGGAAGAGCTGATTTGCCCCTGTGGGTGAGAGCTCGAGTGTAGGCGGACTCCCAACTTTGTTGTTCTAATTTGGCTTCTATTTATTTTCCACACGTTATTAGCTTTAAGTAGCTCGTATCTTTTTTATTATGGGTACGCAATTGTTCGTCTTATACCACTTAGGGAAGCAAATCATTCGTCTTACGCCGCTTCGGGCAACGAATCGTACTTTTTTATTTGGCACTTATTTGTTCATCTTACGCCGCTTGGGACCGCGAATTGCTCGTCTTATGCCGCTTAGGGCAGCAAGTTGTGCTTGGTTGTTCACTTGGGCGATCGGGTTTTAATAACCTTGCCTTAGACGTTTTAAATCGTCTATTGTGAACTTTTTCTTATCTTTGGACTGTGGGCGCTTGGTGATCCTTTAAGAAGGACACCTTCGCTAACCTGGGCACTTTGGCCTTTGCCTTGAGCTTTAGATAATAACGTTTTGGGACTTGAGTCCTTGTGGATTCTGAGCTTGAACAGTATAACATATTTACGAATAGAGGGCCAGTAGTATCCCTGTCTGATTGTCTTGTATGTCAAAGCTTGCCCCCCAGCAAAGGCCAAAGTGCCCAGGTTAGAGAAGGTGTCCTTCTTAAAGGATCACCAAGCGCCCACAGCCCAAAGATAAGAAAAAGTTCACAACAGACGATTTAAAATGTCTAAGGCAATGTTTTTAAAACCCGATCGCCCAAGTGAACAAACAAGCGCAACTCGCTGCCCTAAGCGGCGTAAGACGAGCAATTCGTGGTCCCAAGCGACGTAAGATGAACAAATAAGTGCTAAATAAATAAGTACAATTCGCTGCCCGAAGCGGCATAAGACGAACGATTCGCTTCCCTAAGTGGTATAAGACGAACAATTGTGTACCCATAATAAAAAAATACGAGCTACTTAAAGATAATAACGTGCGGAAAATAAATAGAAGCCAAATTAGAACAACAAAGTTGGGAGTCCGCCTACACTCGAGCTCTCACCCACAGGGGCAAATCAGCTCGCCCACACATTAGAAGTATCATGATGTGGATGAGCTGGGGGGGGCAAATGTTGATAAGCGAACTAAAGCGAACTACTAATGAAGGATTACAAGGATAAATAACCAAGGCTGAGGAGTTGGCCAACATGGAGAAGCTCGTCAGGAGTTGGCCAACATGTAGAAGCTCGTCAGGAATTGGCCAACATGTAGAAGCTCGTCAGGAGTTTGCCAACATGAAGAAGCTCGTCAGGAGTTGGCCAGCATGTAGAAGCTCGTCAGGAGTTGGCTAGCATGTAGAAGCTCCTCAGGAGTTGGCCAGCATGTAGAAGCTCGTCAGGAGTCGGCCAACATGGAGAAGCTCGTTAGGAGTTGGCCAACATGGAGGAGCTCGTCAGGAGTTGGCCAACATGGAGAAGCTCGCCAGGATGGAGGCTGAGAAGCTAGCCAACATGGAGGAAGCTCGCTTAGGTCCATGACATAGACATCGGTTGTATAAGAAGCAAGTAGAGATGTAGTAGGACGAACATTGTAAAGGGTGCATTACGAGGGACCAAGACAAGGGTCAGGAACCCTCGTCAACACCGAAAGCCAAATATGGCTCACAAGGTGCCGCCTCACACTTGCACACCTATAAATAGGTCTCTTTTGTACCATTCTCAAAAAAAGTTAATCATAATACACAAATATTTTCTCTCTCTATATTATCCACCCAAGAACACATTTTCTTAGATTATTGTTTGGTAGAATTATATGTTATAATACCCACATAAAAACATCATTGAGAAATTCTATCAATAATAGGGATAATGATATGGATGGTGGTAGGATTGTTGAGGTGGAGATTGATATGGAAATTGTGTATATGGATGAGGTTGATATGGGTAAGGTTGATATGGGTAAGAGTTAGGAGGATATGTGTATTGTGGAGAATACGAGTAATGGTTGTATTCGCCCATCTTCAAGTAAGTTCACTCCTACAAAAATTAAGCAAGTATCAACACTCACCAAGGATAGTCAAGAAAACAAAGAAACAAAGAAAAACAAAGTAAACATCAATACAAGCCTATCAAAGAGATCGTTTCCCCGGCAACGGCGTCAAAAACTTGTTTGCCAAAATCGTGATGATTTCCATGCAATTGAACGTGGTCGTTGTTGACGTGGCAAGTTAACCAAGTTAAATATCAAACACAGTGAAACGATGCGATATCAAGCGAGTATTGAGTGTTTACAAAACGTTAATAGCTAGGAAAGCAAGAAAAGATCATGTTTCTATCTACTAATCAAGCAAGAATAGTAAATCCTAACTATCACCTCAAAGAAGTGAGCAAGTGTGAAGTGTACATGGAAGTAATCCTACTATGGTTCCTCTAGAATCCTATCCATCCTAGCATGCAAAAGATCTCTTGATGTATTAATCAAGCTAACTTGTGTCTAGATCTCTCTACAACACAAGGTAAGGCTATATTAGGTGTCTAGATCTCTCTACAACTCCTAACACTCCAATTAAGAGGTCTTAGGCTAATATGCAATTCTCATTGGTCATACTAGCAATATATCAAACACTTGGTATGCATAAGGTTCTTATAGCTCAATTCTCATTTCATAGCTAACCATATAAGCCATACATTCCAATTAAACATCCCAAGCATTCATACAAGATGAAGATGTGAGTGTTGAGACCAGTGCTATCACATCTGGAATCACACCCATCCTCCAGGATATTCTTCAATATATTTGTTCTAACGACTAACTCTTATTGTTGTTCAAATTGTCTTTGCTATCATTTCAGGTCAACATCCTTCAGGAAACATGTTCCAGTGATCAACTGCTTAGTGTTGCCTCGATGGTTGTCCTTGGTGCTATCCCTGGTCAACGACGGTCAACGACAGTTATTCCCATGACCCAGAATATTCTTGATGCACCTGGAAGGATCTGAGACGTGGTGGAAGAACCTAGAATCAGAGAATCGAGAGTTAAAGAAAGGAAGTTACATGGAAGTTACCTCAACTCCTACAAAAGTGGATCTCAACTTCTCTCCATGATTTCCACGTCATTGATGGATGGATCATTATTCCAACTCTATAAATAGATGAGGAATACGTCCAGAAACCAAGAGAGAGAGCCCTCACTACATACTGAAGCATAGCGCATAAATTGGAACCCATTTTTATGGTTTTAGTGTAGTGATTTCACATGTGTTGTCACACTTAGTACAACACTCATGTATATTATTATCCCATACGTTTTGCTGAGCTATTCACGGGGTGTGGTAGTATATGCTTGAAGTAGGCTTAGACTTAACAATCTAGGTTTGTCATTTGGGAACTTGTTTGGATATTTTATCCAATTTTATGTTTGAGATTTGGAAGGAATGTTTCCAAGTCTCGAATTTGTTTTTGTAATCACTTTTTCCAAGTTAGTGATATTTCA
>JAPKLY010003899.1:0-16698 GCA_026898435.1 Prunella vulgaris
AAAGTTAACATTCCACTACTAGATGCAATAAAGCAAGTTCCATCTTATGCCAAATTTTTGAAAGATTTGTGTACTGTAAAGAGAAAACTACATGTTGAAAATAAGGCATTTTTAACAGAGAGTGTAAGTTCAATTTTTCAACAAGAAACCCCTCCTAAATACAAAGATCCTGGTTGTCCAACAATATCTTGTATTATTGGGAATACAAAAGTAGAACATGCACTTCTTGATCTTGGTGCGAGTGTTAACCTTTTACCGTGTTCTGTGTATAAACAACTGGATTTGGGAGAATTAAGGAAAACTACTGTCACACTTCAATTGGCAGATCGTTCTATAAAAATTCCAAGAGGTATAGTAGAGGATGTGTTAGTGCAAATTGATAAATTCTATTTTCCGATAGATTTTATTGTTTTAGACACATGCCCAGTCTCAAATCCATCATCTCAACATCCAATCATTTTAGGAAGACCATTTCTTGCAACTTCTAATGCTTTAATAAACTGTAGAAATGGTGTTTTAAATCTTTCTTTTGGAAATATGACTTTGGAGTTAAATGTTTTTAACATTTCTAAGCAACCACAAAGTAATGATGAGGCTAATGAAATTGATGTAATTGAGACATGTACTCTTGAACAATTGATAACCTCATTTTCTGATCCATTAGAAAATTTGATAAATGATTGTGTCAATGATAACAGTTCGGAGTTTGATTCCATTCCTATGATTTCAAAAGTTTCAAAGCTTAATGAATGGAAACCTAAATTTGAACAATTATCAAAGTCTGAAAAGGCTCCAACCCCGTCAAGCGAGCAACCACCAGTTTTAGAGTTGAAGCCTTTACCATCAAATTTGAAATATGCTTTTTTGGGTGTTAATGATACTTATCCGGTAATAATATCCTCTAAGTTAAGTTATGATCAAGAGCATAAATTATTAGAGGTATTAAAGATTCACAAGCATGCGATAGGGTGGTCTATATCAGATATAAAAGGAATTAGCCCATTAATTTGCAGTCATAATATTTATTTAGAGGAAAATGCTAAACCCTCTAGGCAGATGCAACGAAGACTTAACCCTAATATGAAAGAAGTGGTGAGAAATGAAGTGATTAAGCTATTAGACAATGATATTATCTATCCTATCTCTGATAGTAAATGGGTAAGTCCTACTCAAGTTGTGCCTAAGAAATCTGGAGTAACTGTAGTAAAAAATGAAAAAAATGAACTGATTCCAACTAGGACTATTACTGGTTTGCGTGTATGCATTGACTACAGAAAATTAAATTCAATGACAAGAAAAGATCATTTTCCTTTACCTTTTATGGACCAAATTTTGGAAAGAATTGCTTGGCATGAATTTTATTGCTTCTTAGATGGATATTCAGGGTATAATCAAATTGCAATTGCACTAGAAGATCAGAAAAAAAACAACATTTACATGTCCTTTTGGAACGTTTGCATATCGTAGAATGCCATTTGGATTATGTAATGCCCCATCAACATTCCAAACATGTATGGTAAGTGTTTTCAGTGACATGGTTGAACGTTTTCTTGGAGTTTTCATGGACGATTTCTCTGTCTTTGGAATTTCTTTTGATGATTGCTTAATAAACTTGGCTAAAGTCTTAGCTAGATGTGAGGAGAAAAATCTTGTTCTTAACTGGGAAAAATGTCATTTCATGGTAACTGAAGGAATTGTGTTAGGCCACATTGTTTCATCAAAAGGATTAGAAGTTGACAGGTCCAAAATTAATCTAATAGCCAACCTACCAACACCAAAATCAGTTAAATATATTAGATCATTTCTAGGACATGCAGGTTTTTATAGAAGGTTCATAAAAAAATTTAGCACAATTTCAAGACCATTATGCAACCTTTTATTAAAAGATATAGTATTCGAGTGGAATGACTCTTGTGAAAAGGCTTTTGTAACACTCAAAGAAATGCTCACTTCTACACCTATTATGCAACCTTCTGATTGGAGTCTACCTTTTGAAATTATATGTGATGCTAGTGATTATGTTGTTGGAGCCGTGTTAGGACAGAGAAAAGATAAGAAACCTTATGTGATATATTATGCAAGTAAAACTCTTAACAGTGCTCAAATGAATTATTCTACTACTGAAAAAGAATTACTTGCTGTAGTATTTGCACTAGAAAAATTTAGATCTTATCTTGTTGGCTCATCTATTGTTGTTTATACTGATCATTCGGCTTTAAAATATCTACTAGCAAAGAAAGATGCAAAGCCAAGATTAATTAGGTGGATACTTTTACTTCAAGAATTTGATATAATAATCAAAGATAAAAAGGGAGTGGAAAATGTAGTGGCCGATCACTTATCCAGACTTACATGTGATGAATCTTTCAAGGTAAGCCCCATAAATGACTCTTTTCCCGATGAGCAATTATTCACCGTGTCTAATGGTCCATGGTTTGCGGATATTGCTAACTTTCTTGCGACAGGTCAAATTCCAATTCATTGGAATGCTCAAGATAAAAAGAAATTTTTTAGGGAAGTAAGAAATTTCTTTTGGGATGACCCATATCTTTTTAAATATTGTCCTGATCAAATATTAAGAAGATGTGTACCAGATAATGAGATTCAAAGCATAATAAATTTTTCTCACTCTGAAGCTTGTGGAGGGCATTTTTCAACAAGAAAAACCACTGCAAAAATTTTGCAGTGTGGATTTTATTGGCCAACACTTTTCAAGGACACATATGAATTTTGTAAATCTTGTGATCGATGTCAGAGATTAGGGGGCATAAGTCGTAGAAATATGATGCCATTAAATCCTATCCTAGCTGTTGAAGTATTTGATTGTTGGGGAATTGATTTTATGGGTCCTTTTAATCCACCATCTTTTGGTTATCAATATATTTTGGTTGGAGTCGACTACGTTTCAAAATGGATTGAGGCAATCCCTTGCAAAAATAATGATCATAAAATTGTTTTAAAATTTTTAAAGGAAAATATTTTTTCAAGATTTGGAATGCCTCGTACAATTATTAGTGATGGCGGTTCACACTTTTGTAACAAACCTTTTGAGAATTTAATGAAAAAATATGGAATCCATCATAAAGTGTCTACCCCATACCACCCAAACACTAGTGGGCAAGCTGAACTCGCTAATAGGAAAATAAAACATATCTTGGAGAAGGCAGTCAACTCAAATCGAAAAGATTGGTCAATCAGGTTAGTAGATGCACTATGGGCTTATCGAACAGCATTCAAAACAATACTTGGTATGTCTCCTGACCGACTTGTCTATGGTAAACCATGTCATTTACCTGTTGAAATAGAACATAAAGTTTTTTGGGCTATTAAAAGGTTTAATTTCAATCTAGAAAAAGCTAGTACTTTAAGAAAATTTGAACTAAATGAATTGGAGGAAATCAGAAATGATGCATATGACAATTCTAGAATTTACAAAGAAAAAATGAAAGTGTTTCATGACAAGCACATTGTCAGGAAAACTTTTGAAATAGGGCAAAAAGTTCTTCTATATAATTCTAGATTACATCTGTTTCCTGGAAAATTGCGCTCAAAATGGTCAGGACCCTTTATTATAAGAATTGTATTTTCAAATGGAGCAGTTGAAATTGAAAATCTAAAAATAGGTGATGTGTTTAAAGTGAATGGACAACGTCTAAAAGCATATCTTGGAAATTTTAGTAAGGAGATTGAGTGAGTATCTCTTACTGACCCGGCTAGTAATATTATGTGAATTTTATTTTTCCGGTATAAATGGCAGATTCGGTACTCCGTGACTTCCAAGTCGGTATTTCAGTTACCCACAAAACTGAATTGTAAAAAAAAAATTGAAAAAACAAAAAAAATAATAAAATAAAATTATATTATATATAACACTCAATTTTAACGGTAACAATGATGAGTGTATCACCACCACTTATCTTTCCAAACGGTCATGAACGGCTAGTTTTTAAATTTTTTCAAAAAATTACTCTATAAATACCTAATTTTACTCCCATTTCTAAACACCCCTCTTCAAGTTATCATAAACTCAAACAAAATGAGCAAAATATTTCTCTCCATCATCACTCTTGCCTACTTTGTCATGCTTGCTATTTGCTATTTCAATGAAGAAGAAGAATTCGGTGCATTACTTTGGATTGTTGCGGCAATTGCAATGCAATTTATAATGTTAGCTTGGGGAGTAGCATTTTTGTAATTGTAATGTAATTTCTTGTTGTTTAATAAATTTTTAATCTTTCATTTTTGAATAGGTCGACGAAATGGACACTATGGATGCGGCAATTACCTCTTTAAATAAATGCTTTCCTTGCTTCATTAAAAAGGATTTGATTAAGATATATTATGCTCGATGTGAAAGATTACGATTAATGAAGATTAAAGGAATACCACTTGATCTTCAATGGTTGATTGAAGCAAAGGTTAGAATTGGAGGTGAGTTACCTAATTCAATTGTTCCACGAGTGGTTGGTTTGGGTAGAAGTTCATTTTCTAAAAAACGAAGGGCTAAAAGAATGGGAGTTTGCTATAAATGTGCTAGATGGACGTGTAACAAACGTTGTAAAAATATAGGAATGGCTTCCGATAATCGATTAAATAAAATAGATTTCATTATAAATGGACTGAGTAAGGGGTCAGTGGATAACCAATGGACCTCTGAGACGCATTATATTGGAATAGAGCAAAGAGCTTTAGTCGATTTAAGGAATGAATTAATAAAGGAATATGCACATTATCTCGGGAATCTGACGTTAAAAGACCTTGTTTGTCAATTTATAAGAAAAATGGATGGGAAGCATATCCTCGACTCATAGAAGGAGTTTAAGCCGTTTCTGGACGTAAAACCAGAGGAAGATGTGAGCCACAATCACAACTACTGTCCCCAAGTGGGACCTCAATCTCTTAACTTTCTTTTGACTTTTGTTTCATTTAACAGTATTTCTCGAATCGTATCAAATACGTTTTTCATTTATCTTTGTCTATATAATTCAGTGTTCAGCTTATCACAACTCGTATCATCCTTTCGAAAGTCCAAATATGGCAACTTCATCTTCTAAAAAAATAACATCTATTTGTGTGTTAGGGGGAGCTGGAAATAGTCTTAATAAATAATTTGCTCGAGTAGCAAATAAGCTAGGTGGTATACTAGCTCGGAGAAATATCAAACTAGTACACGGAGGAGGCACACTTGGTCTCGTAGGTAATGTTGCCTTGACAGCATCTTGGGGAGGATCTGAAGTTCTGGGAGTCGTTCACACAGGTATAAAAAGAGTTAATCCTACTACAATTGGTGAGGAAATACAGATTTCATCCTTAATTGACAGAATGCCAAAATTGATAGAAATCTCTGATGCATTCATACCCCTTCCAGGTGGTATTCTTACTTTGGAAGAAATATTTAACATTGTATGTTGGTCATGTTTAAGTATTCATTCAAAACCTGTGGGACTACTGAATATTAATGGTTATTATGATGGGTTACTAGCTTTTTTGGATCATGTGAAGCACAAGGTTTTATTGAAGAATCAGAACGTCAACTCTTTACAGCAGATTCAGATCCAGAACAATTAATAGAAAAACTCAATGCATGTGAGATTAAAAGTTGCCCAATCACGTCTCAGGTAAACTGGTTAGGAACTCGACCCAGAAAAAGTCAGGATGATTTAGATTTACATTTGTAAAAAAAAAAAAAAAAAACAAGAAGCATATATAGATATATGTCTGTTTGTGTATTTCAGGTTTATTGCTACAAATTTCTCTGAGGAATCAGGTAATCTCTTCTCTTTTACAATTACGTCTATCCATCATTGAGGACAATGTGTTGTTTAAATTGGGGGGTGGGGATTAGTTGACTTCTTTTAAAAAAATCCAAAAAAATTAAAAAAACAATAAAGATGGCAGAGTAAAGGGGGTAAGAAAATTAACCTTTTCTTTGTACCTTTGAGACGCATCACAACCACGATATTTTAAATTTACTGATGTCTTAATTTTAAAATATGTTATTTAACAAACTTGGTACATTTTTTTTTTCTATTTTGGTTAAGTACATTCTAATAGATGTTTATAAGTCATCCTCATTTCACACACACTGTGACAAAATATTATGGACTATAATTGAATAATTTTACTAATTTTTCTATTTTACAAATGGTTGCAATTGATTGTTGAAAAAAAAAATTATTTTAACAAGATTTACATTAGAAAACTGCAACTTTTGTTTAGTGGATATGAACCTACCCTGTGAGAATTTGTGACTAAATAGCATGTTTGAGCATTCTTTTATGTGAGATACTCTGTCATGAATTATGTTCTTCAGAACTTGTTTTGAATCTGTGTCAGTCACTCTGTATGCATACATAAGAATGATGAAGGCAATTAAGACTTACCTTTCTTTTCCAATAAAACCTACCGAATTTTTCAATGCCTTAGTAAACCCCTTTGAGCCTAAATAAAATCTTTTCTTTTACCACAAAATCATAATTATCAGTTCTCAAAGTGTGAATAAGGTGAATTATTCTTGTGAAGGTGTCAAAAAAAAAAAAAGTGATGTTTATCGGAATAATGATGAGGATGGCGAAGGACAGTATTGAAGAGTTGGTAAGATGCAAATAAAAGCATCATCACAAAACTATGTTACGCTTTCATCACTAGAGACTAGTAATGAGCTGGTTGAGGAGTGTGATTAGCGTTTAAGTATGCATGTATTTTACCTATTTTGTGTACTATAATGTATTGTTTAGCGTATTTATATATAATTTCACACTTTCTAATTAGTTATAAGTATTTATGTTTTCTATATAAATAAGAAGCATATGTATAATTCAACCTAACCATTATGTCTATTGTATATTGTTGAGGTCTTAAGTGGAGTTATATTTATCCAAATTTTATGATATTGAACGCCTAAGACAATGTACTAAATACTTAAGACACTTTAGTGATCCAATTTTACAAGTTTGGATCGTATTTGTACTCTAAAGTGAAGACTTCATTTCTGTCCAATGTTTGGACTCAAAACACATTTTTGTATTTGCACAATATCTGGAGCTTCACTAAACCAATTGAACCAATTCCAGTTGTATTTGATCACTAATTCGTTGCTCTATAACTTGTCTTCAGGGATCAAGTGTCAAAAGTTCCGGCTTCAATGGTCAAAATGACAATCAATGCAAGCCTTTCAGAATTCCGCCATCTCAGTACACATGTTGGGAAACAATTCACCATAATTCACACAAAAGTCCAATTTACACAAGACCAAAGCCATTGGTTAGAAAAGAAATTCATCAAGACACAGTAAAAATATTAAAGGCGTTGATTTTGTGCAAGCTGAGATATCTGCTTTTCAAGAGACCAACATAAATTCGCCGAGAAAAACAATCCAGTTTTACCAACTTCACTATTCTGGTCATAACTCACAATCTAAAGATCCAATGTTTTAGATCTTAGACTTCTTGGAAATCTAATCCAACGGCCTACAACTTTTATTCAGAAGTCAAGATGAAATTCAGATGGAAAGGACAATTAAATTACTGATCTTTACAAGCCACGTGAATTGGTTGCTAAAGTCAGCATGATTCACTATTTGGAGGCCTATATAAAGAGCCCTTTAGCAACCCTTGAAGGCATCCCATTTTCCTTGTAATCCTTCTATCTTATTCTAGTATCTCTCTTTGAAATATGTGTTCTTATTGTATTAGTATGAGTAGCTAAATATTTTACTAGAGTTAGGGATGAAACTTTAGTAAAGTATTAGTAATGTTCTTGGTTATTCAATAAAGATTTTCAAAGTTTCAATCCTTTAGTCATTTGAAGAGTTTTTAAGAGAGGTTTTGATGTGTCATTACTTTGATTTTTTGTTGACTTATTGGCACAACAAATGCTTAGTTTTACACATCAACTATTGATTTTATAAACTTGTTCGAAGGTCTAAAGGTACTTTTCAAAAGTATTATATGTGCTCAAAGTTATATCTTCCGATTGAAATCACTTGATTGTTAGATTTTGATTGAGTTATCAAAGATAACCAAGATCATAACTCTAGTATTTTTATCTAAAGTGGAATCCCGAAGCTCTAGTATTTTGTTACTTTATTGAAACCTCTCAACTAGATAATATCTTTTTTCTTCCAAATCTCCCTGTGGTTTGACACTCTGTCTCCTGAGAAATTTTATTACTTGAAATCAACCTACACTTGGGTACGTAACTCTCAAGGAGCTATCACCGACCCTGAATTTCAGTTCGTGATCGATTGGGCCCAATGGGTTATCCTCACTATACTTACCAAGAACGTGCCATTGAACTGGTAAGACCAACGACTATGCAAGATAGCCAATAATCTCTTTTGCAAGCCTTACAAAAAAGGCTAGATAAAGTGGAGGGCAAAGTAGAACCAAAAGGAAATCTCCACAAGCGGTTAATCTCATAAAATGAACCTTTAGCCATTGAGTTGGAAGATGCTCCAGTCCAATCGAAGATAAGTCCTCTCTAAGCTCATCTCTATGAGGGAAGGACATATCTGGAGACTCATCTCTCCAAGTATAGGATTTATATGACAGGTCGAGGTGTGACAGATGCAACAAAATATCATCAATTTCCTTTCACTCTGGGCGAACTAGTCCATAAATAGTACATGAATCTTACTCTTTGTTCCGTCCATAGTTTCTCTGAGCTTGGAGTGAAGTTTGTATCATACTTCGCTGCAAAAATCAATAAGCTGGAAAGTCACCATAGATTGATTAGAGTCTGACAACAAAAGGATGAGGGAGACGAGCAATATATCGATAGAATTGATGAGATCATCCTCGGTGGTGAGCCTGTGAGCAATGAGCTCACGCTTCATTCTCGACTTGGAAAATTTAGGAGAGATTCCCACATGTTCCGTAGTCTTACCAAAAGACCTTTCCACTACATATGTCGAATGTAGAAGACGAGTAGGTGAGCTCGTTAATTGTAAAAAAATGTTGGCCCAGAGATTGGGGAAGGTGAAGGTGGATGAAAAAAGAGAGAATTCGTCTTCATTGAAAAAGAGAAATGGAGGATGAGAATCCAAAACTCCAGAAACCTTCAAAATATTCAATTCACGAGATGAGGTAGGTATCATTGAAAAACTTAATCAAACTCCAGTATATATTTTCAATGCTATAAAAAATAAGGATTTGCTTGAACCACATCGCCCACTACGGAATGCGCCACACTAACCCGATGACAAACGATTGTGTGCCTATTACGATAACCCTGGTCATAATACAAGCATGTGTCATGATCTCCTTGGACAACTATGGATATTGTTTGAGGAATGGAGGTTGAGCGAATTTGTCAAATGGCCAGCACCAAGGCGGGACAATAGTAATCAAGGTCATTTGAAGAGAGGACGAGGAAACAGACTTCCACCTCACCAAACAAACTGAAGTTGCCAATTTGGAGGATGAATATGATATTTCTTTTGGAGATGAATCTCCAATTCGAGCTGGGGGCATATGCATAAGCTCCAATCGGATAGCAAGAAGAAATATTTCAACTCTAAGATGAGAGTAGAGGATCTCGTACTTAATAAGATGTTAAACTTCAATTTTGTAAATATGTGGGGGGCATGTACATTTATTATCATATATGAATAAAAAAATTTCTTACCTTTATAAATTTGTTGTGAACCTATCTCGCGCAAGCTTCATTTAAAGTTAGCGAGCTCCAAGTACCTCACGCAAGCTTCATTTGAAGTTAGCAAACTTCAAATACCTCGCGCAAGCTTCATTTGAAGTTAGCAAACTCTAAGTACCTCGCGCAAGCTTCATATGAAGTTAGTGAGCTCCAAGCACCTCGCGCAAGCTTCAGTGGACGTTAGCGAGATCCAAGTATCTCACGCAAGCTTTAGTGAAAGGTAGCGAGCTCCAAATACCTCGCGCAAGGTTCAATGGAAGTTAGCGAGCTCTAAGTACCTAGTGCAAGCTTCATTTAAAGTTAGCGAGCACGACTGGGTTGGAGCCAAAGTCGTCCGAACTAAAATTAGGCGAGCTAATTATCTTGCGAATTGAGTTTAGTGTGAGGCGCGATAGATTTAGCTCGACAAATATAACTGACGAGAATAATCCCTTAAAAACAAAGTCCTTTGACGAGCTAATCATCTCTCAATACGGGCAAAACCAACTCAAAGGCGAGCTAATTATCTTGCAAATCAAAGTTGGCAAAATACAATGTCTAGGCGAGCTAATTATCTCACAAGAACAAGCTTATAAGAGCATAACTACAAAGTCCAAATATTGTACAAGGACAATATAGTCTAATAAAAAATTTGGACATCCACTGTTTAAAACATATTCAACTTCAAACTTATATGACGAGATTAAATTGTTTTGATGATATTAATTGATCATAATATAAGTGGGGGCATAAAGAGTCCATACTTGACAAGCATGCAAAGTGACTCGGATTGCATCCGTAAAAGCAAAGTAGAGCGAGCATTGATAACAGAGCACAAAATCCTTAATAGGACCTCATCATTGTTTTTAGCCTTATCGAGCAGTTGTTTAAGAGTCTGATCGATGCATAGGAAAATTCTTGCATGACTGTATAAATTTTACCCTGCAACTCGTCATTCTCTCTTGCTCTTTACATTTGCACCCGAGTAACATTTGTCCCAGCATTTTTCTTCACTTTGAGGGCTATGCATCAAAGATCCATATCTGTTGGAGCTTGAGTAGCCAGGATTGTGGTCTGAAGAGCTAAGTAGATAGCAAGGTGGTATCCTCATGGATTTCTCACATAATAATCTCAAGTTCATGAGTCCAATCACAACAGATATAAAAAAATTCCATTTCAGATGGCTTGGTTGATACATTCAGAATTTCCCCAACGATGATCAAAATGCCAATAAAGTAAAACAAGGAGTTAGGCATCAACTGTATGGGGGTAATTTCCCAATATTGAAACAAATACTTGATGGCCGGATGAAGAGGGAAACAAAGACGTACTTCCATCATATCATATGTCACCATTACCATTCCTATTAGGGTTTAACCCATCCTTTCACTCGAATAGGATATGTAGTAGTAAACCTCACTAAGTGTGCCCCATCTTCCACACCAAGAATTAAGATCCATTAGAGTCATGATGCTCTTAAATGTATTAGAATGTCAACTCATCCTTTCGGTCCTCCTAAATGACTCCAGAGCGCGAGATATCGGACAATAGGGATGATCAGATAAATATTTGGCAAAAGAAAGACTCGGGGTAGGTCCAGAAATCTCATCCATAAAAAGTTTCCACAATGACTAGGCTCACTCTACATCACAGTTAATATCAGAGGAGTCATTTTCGGAAACTCATTTTGCCCGATTATGATCGTGGTCGTCTATGGTCAACATGTGTCTGGTCGTATCATTAGGAAGATTCTTTAGTGACTCAGACATCGATTTGTCAAAATCATCATCCATATCGCGGAGAAGTCTCAGATGAGAATGACTCACATTACGTAATGATCCAACACCATCATCATTTTGTCTAAAGACTCTTTGAGACATGATTTATAAACCAGGAGTCGAGAAAGGGAGTTAAAGCACTTACTCAATGTATTCATCGAATAACTCCCGAGAGTGATTGCATTCCAAGAATGAGCGCTTATGTAATTAAACACAATGATGAGATCAAATTTATTGTCACAATGATTTAAAAGTTAAGCGACAAACAAACTACAATCAATCGTTCGACTAGTAGAGCTAAGTCAAGTAGATCAAATTGGGACAGAAGGAGATGCCCACAGCTGCTTGATACAATGAAGTTGCTCAATTTGGATAGTAAGCTTTCCGAATGAGCTCTTCTCCATTTTGCTTTTTTTCTTGCATGATATGTGAAGCTTCTGACCTTTGGGAGGGTTTTCAAAGGCCTACGAGAAGCTCTCGTCCCATTTAAGATTATAGCCCGTTGACACAATCTTGATTCGCCAAGGGGTGTATTTCCAAGAGTAAGCTTGCAATATACACTGGGATTTCCAACTGATTGCTTCATGTTGTTTCCTTACTTCAATCACAATGTCCAACTCTTACTTTTGCTCAAGCACAATAATAGTATTCCGATGCAGTTTTCTAGCAACAAGAGCGAGAGAAATGCACTCCACATCCTTGAATATATTGCACACCAGGAGCGCCCCAGGGCTTCCATTACAGAGGCAGCTCATTGCTAATAGTATCTCTGGTTTTGACCCGACTTCAAGACCAAATTGGAAGTCCAACCCAAATCTCACGATATTCTTCACCACATATTTATCTTGATTGCATTTCACAAGGTACACGTCCTAATAATGGGCATCATGCCCCTGAGATTTAATCACAAAATGGAAGGAGGATTGAAGTTACTCGTGTCGATGTTTTAGCACATCGGAAAAATGCACAAGAAAATAGAGTAGTAGGCCGGAATGCAAGGAAAACCACTGCCAACAACCATAACGATGTGAGAAGCAATTTTTCCTACTGCTATAACACGATCGAGAGGCTGCCATCGATGAGGATTTATTGCCAGAAAGTGTCATCAGAGTTCACAAAACAGAACATCGTCACTTATGTCGTAAGCCCGAGGGTGTTGGACGGTAAGAGGTGGACTTTTTTCAACTATCAACCACTGTCGTGGGTGCAGTTATTTCCGCAGTTAGCCATTCTAAGTCGTTAATTAGTTGATGAAGAATTGTCTATCCTTCCGTCGTAAGCCTGAAAGGCATTGGATGGAAGGGGGACTAGTTGTTCTCGATTATTAGCCACTGATTTTCAATCAAGGATGGATAAAAGCTGGCCGTTGTCATCACGGATGGCACATTTTGCTCAAATAGCTTTCCGCCAGCGATTGGATAAATGAAAAGATGGACATGTTATGTATATATATTATATATATATATTTACATGTTGCTGCTGCAAGATTTGATGAAGAAGAGGACCAGTGAATCAATAATTTTGAAGAAACATGAGGTTTGGGGCTCCGCAAAAACCACATTTTCTCGACCGCAGTCCATTTGAGCACGGGTCTCAAATTAAGGTTGATGGCTTTTAAGGGTGAGACATGTCTTATGCATGACCTCATGTTTTGCTGTCATTACTATGGATGCTAGTCTATTCGGTTTCTTTTTATGCATCAGTTGTGATATGCTGCCATCACTTACTTTAGTTGGATGGTAGGCAAGTCTTACATTCTTGCGACATCATTCACTCGTGCACCAAGAGCTCATACAAAAACAACCATCACCATAGACAATCCGGTGTAGAATTCATCATCAGCAAAATTAAAACTTCTACTCGCCTATCACTTGCCCCAAGGGGACTATTGGCTTACCTATCCACTCCGTCAACCACGTAATACGCAGGAAAATTATCAACTTATCATTAACTTTAGTTGTGTTGAGGTGGGCCGCCACTTACGTCATAAGCCCGGAGGGTGTTGGATGGAAGCGGGATAGTGACGTTCAAAGCCCCAGACGCTACCTCTGTTCGAATAGAAGCAATCCATAACCCAACAATCTCCATTCACGCTAGAATCCTCTGCCGCCTACATCCTCTACTCAACCGCCGTACACCATCTAAACATAAAACGTACAGAAGTTGCACATCCTGTAGTCTAGAAGAGAGACTCACGACTATCATCGTCGTTCGCCATCAACATCATACAAGGAGAAAAGAGAAGATGTTGTCGACACATTGATGGAGAAGATGATGATGCACCGTCTCTCTCTGTGTCTTTAAAACGTGATTCAAATATATATATATATACATATATATAAGAGATATGCTTGTTTCTTTTGTCTATAAGAATTAGTGGGCCAAGGTTTCTGCCATTCGTTTGATAATTGTGAGGCCAATTTCGGGGATATATTTTCAAAAATATCTTGGATGTTATATATATAGAGAGAGAGAGAGAAATGGGATGACGTGCACTAGCAATTTTCTGGTGCTAAAGGAATGTCAATCCCACACTTGGCGCTAAATATCAATTAAATAAAAAGGGAACGGCGGCCACAATTTAGGTGCAAATCCCCACACTTGAATAATATATATGTTGGCCGCAACGTGGGGTTAATTTTAGTGCAAATAACTTTGGTCAACCATTTCGGCTCCTAAGGATTTGAAGACAAGATTTTGGAGGAAAGCAGCTTATGTATGGAAAAAGTTTTAGGGCATTGGAAATTCACTTGATTGACCAACACTTCAATTGATTGTATAGTATTTTATTTATTATTGCAGATTGTAGTAAATCAATTAGAATTTATTCTAATTTTAGAAACCAAATTCAAGTTGGTCTTGGATTTAAATTTTTTAAGGCCGCTTTAGTTATGAAAATGATTTTGGGTCAACATTTTGTTACAATTAATTTGGGCCATGGATTGGATTGGACAAGAATAAATTGTACAACTGAATTGAGGACTATTACATTCTATTTATTTTCACCGGCTCTTTTCAGAAGTATGATTTTGAAATTTGAAATAATGAAGAAGAGCTTCAGAGAGTTATTGATTTTTTTATTTTTTCTGAGATAGGATTTCATAGTCTACGTAGTAGCAGTGAAGTCGTCTCTATCTTGGAAAAATGAATTTTTTTTTAATATCTCCATCAAGACGAGTTAAGGTCCAGAGACAGGCGTAACAACATCAACTACTTCAAAGTATCCTCAGAAAAGACCTCTTATTAATCACAGTCAGTTCTGCTCTCGACTTACTTTTAATATGCTACACATTGAGGAATTGAGCATATCAAAAGTAGGGGCAATTGTTGTGGTACGATTATTACGATGGGCCCAAGCCCATAAATAATTGAACGAGGTCCAAACCCAATACGAGAGAACTTGGAGTGCGAGCACAAACAAAGTGCATGTATACAACCACGGGCAAGATCAATATCCATGAGCACGAGCAAGTTGAGCACCAATGAGCACAAGCAAGTCGAGCACTACAGGCACAAGTAAGTCGAGCACCTACGTGCACAAACAAGTAGAGCACCTACATGCACGAGCAAGTCGAGCACCTACGAGCACGAGTAAGCTGATCACCTACGGGCAAGAATAAGCTCATGGTCATTTCTTACAGAGAAATTATAGCCATTATGCACAGTTTATGGCATAATAAATAACATTCAATTTCCAAACAAGGAAACTTCCATTTATGGTGGAAAGACCTCTTATAATACCTCTGTAACTGACTAGTTGACTAGCAGAGCATGATAAGTGCACATACTTTATTTAGGATCATCTATAATTATGGACTTAGGGCCATCATTGTAAGATCCACGAATTTGTTTAATACAAAGACTACACTTATGTCACGCCCTAAAATTCTAAGCATTTCAAATCAGCGGAAGTCTCACTTTTAATTAATTTAATAAAAACATTATTTAGGACGTGCACCCATTTTATTAGCAATAAAATTATTTTCTTTGAAAATCCTTGTTGAACTAAAATCAAACTTTCACGATAAATTTCTCATTCAATACATAAAAAAATACCTTGACAAACATTCATAACATATTTCAATAATATTCACTTAACATATTCATAGGAATCACAAAAGTAACATATAACATGCTTCAATAATATTCACATGTGAATTAAACTTATTCTAACATCATTCAACACGTAAGACATCAATTAAATCATGCAATACTATTTAAATAATTCAAGAACAGCAGCTGGTACCTAAAACTAATGAAAAACAGCCTGGGTGTACTGATCAAAACTGGTTGTGTATAAAAACAGTCCACTAACTAATACCAAATCCATTTTCTTTAATACTATTATCTTGCCAAATCATCTAAGACCTCTAAATAGTCAAATAAATTATATTAAACATATTGTAAAGACTTGTCACAAAAATTCATTCTTAAAACACTTGAAAAGCTCGTAAAACAAAGATAAAGGACTAATTTTGAGCTGAAACTTTAAAACGATTTTTGCTCCTGGTTTTATGACCAAAATACTTAACATTTTATGGATAATAAACTGCCAAAATTTCGAAAATAGGCTGGGCATAAATTCGGTATTTTTAAAACAAGAATTTTGACGACTAGAATCACATAAAGAACTAAAATCAGTTTCTCGACTTCTACTAAGTAAAAACTCACGAAAATTGGTCAACATGCATATAAAATCATGGCAAACATTCTGGTAAAATTTCATAATTTTTGGAGTTATGAAACATAACTTATCGATCATGCAAACTAAGGTCAATAACTCATTTTCTTAAGATTAATTAAACACATAAATTAACACTTAATCATGCGTATAAAATTCGAACCATCAGCTGCCATATTATTAAATAAATTCATCAACTTAACTCCTAATAATCATGCAAATTAACACATAATCAAATAATAATATCTCATATAAATCCATAATAAAAATCCCATAATCATCAAACCATAGCATATCCTAAATCAATCATCTACGTGTCCATGTACTCATCGAATTAAAACATGCAAATGTCTAGTCTTGTGGCAAACATAAAGGTGCCGAAAACTTCAAATATAATACTTGCAAACATGAAATAAAAGCCTACTTGGAATTTAATAATTAAACTTCATTCATTAACTTCTTCTTCAACTCGCATCACATCCACCTTCCTCCGCATCGCCAATCTCGTCACCTTTACTCTTGAAAATCTGAAAATATGATTCGGTGAAGGGGTGAGCAATTATAAAATAATCACTCCGTGGGGATAGTTTAGTTCGAAGTCTAAAT
>JAPKLY010003900.1:4742-16685 GCA_026898435.1 Prunella vulgaris
GGTACGGTTAAAGGGGACCAAAAGAAGGCGCGAGAATGCCTATTAACTTTGAAAAAGCCCGTTAACCAGGTGTTAGTGTTTGAAGATCCAACATCACAGCCCTCCACAAGCGAGCCGAGCAATTTGGATAACGCCTCAGTAGACACCGAAATGATGGAAGTAGACCAGATGCCGGAAGACATGGAGGTAGATAATGCATTCCAGCAAGACCGGCTGAACGAGGAACAACCGGTTAATAACCCAAAGAATCAAGATCAAGATCCTGTGACCGTAGCCAAAGAGAGTGGTGAAATGGAAGCAGCGCCAGAGGTTCAGACAGAGGCCCCGGAAGACATTGAGCCCCGGTTGGGCTATGAACCTACTCCGGTGGAGATGGAAACGCACCTTGAAGGACCAATTGATGATCCCAGGTGGAAAGATAAAAAGTGACGCGCCACACCAGTGGAGGAGCTCAGATCCATACAAGTTGGTCCAAATAAAGAGGATCTAGAACTTTTTATCGGGTCAGAGTTGGAGGAACCTTATAGAGGCCAGATGGAGGAATACCTTCGGTCAAATCTCGATGTGTTTGCATGGTCACACGAGGATATGACCGGCATACCAGTGGAGCACGCGTGCCATCGCCTGAATATAGATCCCACAAAGAAGCCTGTCCGCCAGAAGAGGAGAAAATATGGGCCAGACAAGAATGAGGCATTGACCGGTGAGGTAAAGAAACTATTGGACAATAGACTCATAAAGGAAGCACTATGTCCTCAATGGGTGGCGAACCCTGTCTTGGTCAAAAAGCCAAATGGAACATGGAGGCTATGTATAGACTTCACAGATCTTAACGCCGCATGTCCAAAGGATAACTTCCCTTTACCCCACATCGACCAACTGGTAGACAATACGGCGGGACACGAATTAATGACGTTTATGGATGCCTTTGCAGGTTATCATCAGATTGCCATGCACCCCGATGATCAAGAACATACAGCCTTCTATACAAATAAAAATTTATTTTGTTGGAAGAGGATGCCCTTCGGGTTGATCAACGCCGGCGCCACATATCAAAGGTTAGTCAACAAGATGTTCGACCAACACCTTGGTGACACAATGGAGGTCTATGTGGACGACATTGTTGTGAAGAGTCTTAGAAAAGAAGACCATCTGGAGCACCTCAAGCAAGCGTTCGACATCATGAGGGCTTATAACATGAAGCTTAACCCAAAGAAAAGCAGCTTTGGGGTACAATCCGGCAAATTCCTGGGACATCTCGTAAGTCAACGGGGCATAGAAGTCAACCCGTCGCAAGTCAAATGTATCCTAGACATGGGACCACCGAAGGATGTACCGGCAGTTCAAAGACTTACCGGATGTGTCGCGGCACTCAACAGATTTATATCCAGATCTGGGGACAAGAATAGACCCTTCTTCGAGTCTATCAAAGGCAAAGGCATCTGCAAAAGGACCGGGAAGACCAACTATGTATGGACGGATGCTTGTCAAAAGGCGTTCGAAGATATAAAGAATTACCTCAGCAATCCCCAAATCCTGTCAAAGCCGGTGCCGGGAGAAAAACTGTACTTATACCTGGCGGCATCGGAAATAGCCATAAGTTCAGCCTTGGTGCGTGCAGAAGGTAAGGCGCATCTGCCAATATATTATGTCAGCCAAGTGCTGCATGAGGCGGAACTGCGATATTCCCAATGGAGAAATTGGCATATGCATTGGTAATGAGTGTGCAGAAGCTCCGGCCATATTTCTTCGACCATCAAGTGGAAGTTTTAACAACATTTCCCTTGAGGCAAGTCTTACATAGACCTGATACTGCCGGGCAATTACTAAAATGGTCACTAGAAGTCAGCCAGTATGGTATAACATACGCACCCTGAACAGCGATCAAAGGGCAGGCTCTGGCAGACTTCATAGTAGAGCTAACCTACCCTCAAGATCCGACAAGGGGACGTGTTTACCCATGGCACCTCTATGTGGACGGCTCAGCAACAAGTTCCGCAGCCGGAGCAGGTGTTATCCTGATAAGTCCCGATAAATAGGTGTTCACCTCTGCAATAAAGTTCGATTTCTTAGCAACAAATAACGAAGCTGAATACGGGGCACTTATCGCGGGTTTGAGACTATCATTAGCTGTGGGGGCAACTAGACTTCAGGTTTTCGGAGATTCACAGCTAATCATATCTCAAGTCCGAGGAGAGTACGAGGCGAAGGATCGACAAATGATCATTTACCAAAGGATCGTTGCACACCTGATATCTAAGTTTGAGCAAGTGTACATTGAGCAGATTCCCCGACTAGAAAACACACAAGCAGATGCTTTAGCCCAGTTAGCCACAAGCACCGGAGAATCAAGCATCTCAGAAGTGGTGGTCACAAAGTTAATTAATCCTTCAACATTTGATTATGTTAATCAAGTGTTGAAGAGGGGGCAACAGATAATCAATAGCCAGCAACAGTCTACCGATGATTGGCGAACACCTATCAGTAAATACCTATCCAACGGAGAGCAGCCAGGAGATCCATGGGAAGCACAACGGATTGTGAAGCAGGCCGCAAGATACACGATGATCGAAGGGCAGTTATATAAAAGAGGAATCTCACTCCCATTACACAAATGTCTTTCTTCGGAAGAAGGACAGAAGGTGTTAAAGGAAATACATGAAGGAATATGTGGAGGACATGCTGGGGGGCAAGCCTTGGCTTACAAAACCATCAGGCAAGGGTACTATTGGCCAACACTACGAAAGGATGCTATCAGATACGCTAAGAGATGCTTGAAGTGCCAACAGTTTGCTCCGAGCATCCACACCCCAGCGCAAGAATTAAAGTCAGTATATAGTCCATGGCCATTCGCTAAATGGGGTATCGACTTGATTGGCCCATTCCCTCCCGGGAAGGGAGGGGTAAAATTTGTAGTGGTGGCCGTGGGTTATTACACTAAGTGGGCCGAAGCTGAAGCTCTAACGACGATAACCCAAGAGAGGATGATAAGCTTTATTTGGAAGAACCTGATATGCAGATTTGGATTACCACAGTCGACAGTCACGGATAACAGTAGGCAGTTTGATGGAAGTAAGTTAAGAGACTTTTGCACATCTTGGAACATCAAGAAACATTACTCCACACCATATCATCCTCAATCAAACAGACAAGTTGAAGCAGTGAATAAAATTTTGAAGCACATCCTATAAATCCGGTTAGAAGAAAAAAAGGGGGGTTGGGCCGACGAGCTTCTGGAAGTCTTATGGACCTACAGAACAGCTTACAGAACAAGTACCGGGGAGACACCATTCACAATGGCTTTCGGAGTTGAAGCAGTCATCCCAGTAAAAGTCCAGCATCGGACATGGAGGATAATCGAATACAGTGAGGAAGCAAATGAAAACGATATGGCGATAGAAAAAGACTTGATTGAAGAAACAAGAACCTCGGCAGAATTGAGGAATGCAGTCTATAAGCGACGAGCTGAGAGATACTACAACTCGCAGGTTAAAGATAGGAAATTCCAAATTGGTGACCTGGTGATGCGAAGGATATTAGCAGTCCCGACTGGAGTATTTGGTCCAAAATGGGAAGGTTCGTTCAAAGTAACAAAAAGTTGGCCAAATGGGACGTACGACCTGGAGGATATGCAGGGTAACTCTTTGGCATACACGTGGAATGCAACACATCTCAAGAAGTTTTACCAATGAAGACTTATGTAAATTTCTCAAGAAAACCTTGCTTGTCCAACATGTATAGGGGCAAGCAGGTCCATAATAGATGGAGACAAATCTGTAAAGTTATTATTCTATTGAATAGAGAGGCTTCCTTTCAAATTGATGTATCAAAAGATGTCTCAAGTTATAAGCTCTCAAGACTTACGAGTCCACAATAAAGGCAAGGTATTGAGACTAGGGCTGGCAATCGGGCCGGGCCGGGCCGGCCCGGCACTGGTCCATCGGGCTTTGCGACTTTTGCGGGCCGGGCCGGGCCAGGCCCGGTACTAACTGGGCCTTCATTTTAACGGCCCAGCCTGGTCCTATGCGGGCCACCGGGCCACCGGGCCAAACTGGCCCATTACTCTTTAATAATTAAATTTGCAAAATATTATTTTCAGCTAAGCAAGACAGACCATTACATAAGTGATAAATATGTTTCTCACTTTGTTCATATGCACTATAATACACTAACCCCAATGCAATATCCATCATCAGTTCAATATTAACTAAAAGATTCACAGATCACAAATAAAATGAAGTTCAAAATCAGACTTCATTTGATTGAACATTGGAATCTTCTTCTTCTTGTAATGGTATCTCCTCAAATTCAGGTGTATCTGTATTTCATAATAAAAACTATGTGAGATAAAAATCAAACAATTAAAAAAAAGATTTTTTACACTATTATTATTACCTGAAGATACAACTTCTTTGAAACCATGTAACCAATTACGAGTGCAAATGAGAGCTTGCAAATTATGTGGAAGCAAACAACTTCTATACTTGTTCAAGATACGACCACCGATGCTGAATGAAGATTCTGAAGCAACTGTAGTAATTGGAATGCTCAAAACATCACAAGCCATAATAGCAAGTATAGGAAATCGATCCTTGTTAACTTTCCACCAATCAAGTACATCTGTGGCTCTCACAGCAACAGTCTCTTCTTCCAAATATCTCTCAAGTTGAGACCTGCCTTCACCCGAAGAGATTTGACTCATCTGTTGCTTATACTCCTACAATTACATAAACATATAAACATGCAAACTAAATTAAATGCTTTTTAAATAACAAACAAGATCAATAAAAATAAATTATAGAACTTAAACTTACACGAGTTAGAGGGTCATCTATGTCTTCAATGCCAACTGAATATGGGTAAGAATAAGATGAGACAATCCTTGATGAGTTAGAACTAGAAGCTGCCCCACTTTGTTCATATGCACTATAAAGCCTACACATAGCCTCTTTTATCTTACTCACCTTTTCTTCGCATGTTTCTGGATAAAGCTTCTTATAGACAAAGTTCACGTAGTGAAACTTCGAAGCTGGCTCAAAAACACTTCCAAATGCAAGAACAAGGCAACATGATTCCCAATACTTCTCAAATTTCAGCATCATCCTTGAGGCCATTTCTTTTATCACCATATCCTCACTAGTAAAACCCTCCTTCAATTTTATTTGGATGTTGGAAATATGCTTGAAATACAAATTGGAGGTAGGATAATAAGAACCGGACATCAGATTAGTGATATTATAAAATGGAGCCAAGAATAAACGCATTTTCTCCCCTCTTTCCCATTCCTCATCAATTGGACAGCATTTGTAATTTTTATCATAAAAGCACATAGAATGAAATGCCCAACGATATTTAATAGCACTTTCAAGCATCAAATATGTAGCATTCCATCTAGTTGACACGTCTAACCTCAAGAATCCACCACCAACATCACCCAATTTAACTTCCGCAATGCATTTTTTTAAATAGTTTCAACCTCCCCTCCGAACTCTTCACATACTTGACACTTTCTCTAATCCTATCCACAAAATTTGATGCATCTCTTACACCATCTTGCACAATTAGATTCAAAATATGTGCACAACACCTTACATGAAAAAACTCACCTTTGCATAGCAAGCCCTTCGTCGCGTTTAGTCTTTCTTTGACCAACTTTTGCATTTTATCATTAGAAGAAGCATTGTCCAATGTAAGAGAAAATACCTTAGAAGAAATCCCCCAATCCTCAAGCACTCTAAGAAAATGTCTTGATAATTCCTCCCCAGTATGTGGACTATCCAACTCACAAAATGCAAGCAACTTAGAGTTCAATGCAAATTTCTCATCAACATAATGTGCAATTACAGTCATATAACCTTGTGTAGTCAAAGCAGTCCATGCATCAGATGTTAAACATATTCGACCAGGAATATTGACTAACACCTCCTTAAGCTTAGCCTTTTCAATCAAATATATTTTTGTAACATCAACCTTTGCAGTGTTTCTACTAACAGGCTTGAATTCAGGATTTAGAATTTTATTGCATTCACGAACTCCCTCATACTCAGCATAGCTAAATGGAAGATCATGCTTAATAATACATTTAGCTAGTGCAGCCCTATAAGCATTTTCATCAAATTTCCACTTCTTCAAAAGTGTAGCTTGACTATCTAACAAAGCACCCACATCATGAAATTTTGGAGTTATAAAACACTTGAGAACATGACGTCTTAAATGAGCAGTGCCTGAGGAAGCTTTGCAAGTATAAAAGTTCCCACAAGATCTACACTTGCATTTTTCTACTCCATCTTTTAAACCAACCTTTTCAAAATGATTCCACACTTCAGATGCATTAGCCTTAGGTTTCTTACACTCCCTAGGTTCCTCATCATCAACAACATTATCTGCATGCATACTCTTATTGCTAGTAGTACCAAAAGGGATATTGGTACCTGTGGATGTAGTGCTCTTAAGAGTGTGGGTGCTCTTCGTAGTACGAGGATCTTCCTCCAACATCTCCAAATCATCATCTTCGTATGATTGGTTGATATCCATATCTTTTCAACTGTATCACAAAAGTACACACGAACACAATTTAAGCAATAACTCCACTGAGATACAGAGGTATCAGTAAAAGAAAAAAGGAATTATAAAAACTGGAGACTAAAATTGTTCTCTATTATATGTGACAATTCAACTCTCCAAACCTTAACTGCATACTAATTTAAGTAGATTTTTCCATATATTAATCTTGTAACTTTCAGTATAAAATTAATTTCAAAAGAATCAGGATGCGGAGTCAGAGTGCCCAAGTTCATAAATTAATTTCAACACGTTGTTTCGACTTTTCAGGGAGAAAAAAAGAAGAAGATAAAGACCTTTGAAAAGGAAAAAGAAAATAAAGAACATGTTTATTTTTGTTTTTTCTTTCCTTTACATAATTACATATATATTTATATATAGATGTATATATGCGTATATCGGTATATGTATATATATTGTGACTTGTGTGTGGGGAGATTAAGTTATTGGCCAGTATCTAACCTGAATAATGGGTGAAGAGCTGAAGAGGTGGAAGGGTGAACAGCGACGAGCACAACGATGAACGGCTGTGCAGCACGGTGGGGTGGCGGCTGGCTCGGCGGCGCAGTGGGGTGGTGGCCGGCGCGGCGGCACAGTGGGGTGGTGGCCGGCGCGGCACAGCGTGTGCGGCCGGCAGTCAGGCAGGCGGCAATGTGGTGTTGTTGTCGTGTGTTGGTGTGTGTCGTGTGTGTGTTATGTCTTATGTGCTGTGGAGTGTGCTGTACTGCTGCTGTAGAATCAAATTAGGGCATCTGACTTTATTTGGGCCTTTTGCTTTTGGGCCTTTTGCTGGGCCAATTTCAGATTTCATATTAAAAAAAAAAAAAAAACCGGGCCAAACAAAAATTCGGGCCAAGCCCGGCCCAAGCCCGGTCGGCCCGACGGGCCTACTGGGCCAGGCCAAATAGGCCCGGTTCATTTCGGGCTGATTTTTTTTAGGCCCAGCCCGGCCTAAAAACCGGGCCAACTGGGCCGGCCCATCGGGCCGGGCTCATTTTGCCACCTCTAATTGAGACTAACCCTAAGGTTATAACCATTAAAAGGGAGTCCTTACCAATCAATAAGCCTACATCCAAAGAGATGAAAAATAAGGTGTAAATTCGCGATTCCAATAAAAAGGAAAAGTAAGACGAATCAATTAAAACACCGTACATCAAAAGTGAGCACTAAATAACTAAGACAAAAGTATCAGCAGCAGAAGCAAATATAAGCGAAAGCCAATAAAAGAAAAACTGCAAATGCATTAAACGGCGAAAGGTGTTTGGGTACATATAGGGCGCCTTCGAGGGCGAAAAAGCAAAAGTAAAAACGTCTCCAAGGACAATTGAAACAAAAAGAAAAAAAAAACACATCATTTTAATGGTCGCCAGGCTGGTCGCCCCCCTACTCGCCAGCCTGGTCGCCAGCCTGTTCACGGCCTTGATCTACTGACCCAACGGCCTGCTCGCCTGCCTGGCCGCCCACCTGCTCGCCGGCGCCCGAAGGAGAAAGACCAGGGAGGACTTCAAATGGAGATAGACCCTCAGTGTCCACCATCGCATCGTCCTCAGCATTAATATGAAGAGGCGGATAGTTTCACCGATGATCTTAAGTGTCGAAGGCACAGCACTTAAGTCAACTCCCATCTCCTCAAGATCCCCGATATCCACCACCAAACCTTCCTTAAGAGGACGTTCGGTAAGGAAGTCGGTGAACTCCTTCTTCAAGGCTGTCCAAGGGTCCTCGTTCTTACCAACAGCATGGTGATAGGCCCGAAGATTCTCAGCAAAGGCGTAAACAAAGCCAAAGTCAGAGGACTCCGCTCGGATATCCGCAACTGCTTCAGCGGTATAGCAATCAGTATGGGCAACCTTAAGATAAACGAGTTCGGTCCGGGTGGCCTGAAGTTCTTTTTCCAGCTCAGCAATCTTTCCCCGGGCAACCCTGCTCTCCTCCAACTGTGCCCGGACACTTGCCAGCTCAACCCGGAGACCCTCAGCTTCAACCCGAGACCTCTCAGCACTTGCAATCGCCGATTGCTCGGCATCCAGAGAAGCCTTAGGCTTGGCCTCGAATGTGGCAACTCTTTTCTTCATCTCGTCCCTCTCCTTCCTTAGGTTATCATTCAACACCGCGAAGGACTTCTCCAACATCACGGCCTGCTCGATAGCACGTTGAGCGGTGATAAGGGCACCACTCGAGTGATGCATGGCTGTGCGGATGTTATCAGTCAACGACTGAT
This sequence comes from Prunella vulgaris, assembly GCA_026898435.1. Lineage (NCBI taxonomy): Eukaryota > Viridiplantae > Streptophyta > Magnoliopsida > Lamiales > Lamiaceae > Prunella > Prunella vulgaris. The sequence continues at coordinate 13,525 of JAPKLY010003900.1, forward strand.
GATGAATGATGGTGTCTTGGGGCTGGGTCCAGTGTCGGACAGCAGATTCAACAGCTCCTCAGACCGGGCCCTTGAGCTCATTAAGAGACTTTGGAGGACGGGCAAGTGCAATCTGGTGGACCAGCGGGCTACGATGCTGATAACGTGTAGGGTCATACCTGCTTAAAGGGTCATACAAGAAAATGTTAAGTATGAACATGTGAGAAGTATAAACATGTCAGAGGTATGATACAAGAAAATGTCAAAGTATAAACATGTCATACCCAGCTGCCCGCTCCTGGTCCCATCCCAGATATGTGATGTCGGTCAGCTGACCGATCGAGCGAATAGATGCCGGGGCAGTCGGGGTACCAGCAGAAACGGGAGGGGTAGACTCCAGAACCTCGACCCGACCTAATCCTCCCGAACTTGGAGGCCTTGAAACCCTCACCCTCTTGGCCGCTTCACTTTCACGCTCCACGCGTGATCCGTCACCCCGCTGTAGTCGGCGACCGCCGCCGCTCGGGGAGTCACCGGGAGTTTGTCGAGCTTCGGTGCGGGGGGCTCGAGAGGGAGCAGAGGATCGTGTGCTCGGCCGGATTCCGGCAGTCTTCTTGGTAGTCTTAGCAGCAATTTGAGCTGCTAACACCACGGATGGGGGATCCCTCTTAGTACGTGCCATCCCGAATTTTTAGTTCAAAGTCTTAAAGGACGGAGGGATAGCAATAGAGACTTCAGAAGCTGCAAGCGTTAAGAGATAGAAAGAGTTAGGAAGTTTGCATGAAATCTCAATCTCAAAAGTACCAAGACAACCTTACCTGCGGGATGGGCAACCTGAGCTCGTAGATGGTGAGGGGTTGTGATCAGTCCCGAAGCAATGCGGCAGCTGGGCTTGTTTAGATAGTCAAAAGTTCTATTCTTCTTGTTCCGGCGACAAACGAGAATACAAGTGAACTTGAATTCTTCAGATAAGCTCATTTTCTTCCAGTGCTGAGGGATCAACCCTGCAATACAAAAGAACAAAGACATCAGACACAATATCAAAAAAGAATAATGTTCAAAGCATGTAAACAAGTCCTACGCTGCAACTCGCCAAACTCAGTAGGGGTCATAATACATCCCCCAAGACCCTCATTGTTGTCAGGAGCCCGCCAGTCACCGCCGATAAAAAAGAATTGTTCCTTCCAGTCTCTCACTTTGTTTGGCAGTCCCTCAAGGATCTTCATGTCGCTCCTCGCCTTAAGGTAATAATAGCCTTGGCCCTCCTCAGAGCACTTGCTAAGGCAGAGGGTGTAATTCACCTCTTGAGGAGTCAGGCGATCCTTGTACTTCTCCAAGGCAAAAACCGTGCATAGTGATATCAGGTACGTCCACGTGTTGGGGGTCAGCTGTGTGATCGCTAAACCCGTCGTCTCCAAAAAGCGCCCGATAAGGGGGTGCAAGGGTAACGTCACACCAGCAGCCAACGTATGCACGTTTATGGCCGTCAATCCTTCCGGGGGGCGGTCAGCTCTTTCTTTCTCCCGGGGAGCATACATGGTGACGTCACAGGGAATATGATACTCCTTCCGGATGTGGTCAAGATCGTCCTCATCAATGACACTCACTATGGTATTCGCCTTAAAGGATGTGCGGTCATCTCTTTCAAGTTCCCGATACTGTCGAGGAGGTGTCGGGAAGTCGGCAGCATACCGCTCGTAGTACGCTCTCCAGTCGAACTCTTGTGCAATGCCTTCGGGGATGACCTCTCAGACATGTGCGGTTGGGGGAAGCTAACAGACTCGAACCACTCAGTGATAGAGTCGTCGCTATCGCCACTGCTGGAGAGTATCTCTACGTCCTCCGCATCATCCCCCTCTGGGCGAGCAATGGGCTGCTCGATTTCTTGCTCGCCCAGCTGCTCGCCGATATGCGCGCAGGGGTGCTCGCTGGCCTCCTCGTTGGCTTGCTCGCCTCCTTTCTCCAGAAATCGGTTCACCTTCTCAACCGCAGAATCAGAACCCCTAAATGAACCGAGGACAAGCCCACAATCGGGCCACCTTCCTCTATGTTCTCCACCATGGGCCGTTTGCCTGGATCCTGGTGAGAAATCGTCCGGCTCGAAGATGACGACATGGATTCAGGAAGAAAGAGGAAAAGACAAGGTTGATCCTAAGGTGTGATTAACTAAGGATGAGGGGCGTCGTCAACAAAATTCCGATCAAAAATTCTGGTAAACAAGTACATAAAATAGACATGCAAAAATTAAAAGAAAATAAAGGTAATGTGAAGAAAAGATGAAAGGAATTGAGGAATTACCTAGGATGTTGAAGTCGCAGGACCGGTCGCCGGAGTGGTGAAGGTTCCTGAGAGTCGTCAGAAAAAGATTGAAGAAGAAATCGCCAGGAATTCTAAAAGGAGAAACAGTAAATGAAGAAGAAGATGAATAGTGCTTAGAAAAACCCCTATTTATATGTTCGGGTCAAAGTGAAAGAGGGAAAAGAATTCCAGGGACCAAATTGCAAAACATTTGAAAAGTCTCTGAAAAGGCACGCTTTTTCATGTGACTGATTGGTGCACGAAACGAGGAGGTGCCTCATTTTCTGGATAGTCACTTTAACTGCCGAAGAGAGAGAGAGCGAGCAAGAAGGCGAGAACCAAGACGAGCACCATGTTTCTCGCTAAGTTGCTCGCCCAATTGCTCGCCCAACTGCTCGTCCGCTTGGTAGACTAACTCCAGCATATACTTTGATATCAAATCAAAGCATATACTGAGGGGCAAATGTTGATAAAAGGAACTAAGCTCGAGGATTAAAGAAATAAGAGTCTAAGCAAACTAAAGTGGTCCAGCTGCTCGCCCACGTGCTCACCGAGATGTTCGCCCACATGCTCGCCGAAGCCTAGAGGTGACAAGACAGCAAGCCTACGTGGCCACTCCTCTGCTGCTCGCCTAAGTGCCCGCTCGAGCCCTGGTATAACGAAGCAACGAGCCCATAGAGCTAAGTCCGAGTTGGTCGCCACCATGCTCGCCCGGATGCTCGCCAACCTGCTCGCTCGGCTCCTGGGGAGGCAAGGTACTAAACTCTGAGAACAAGCCCGTAGTGCTCGCCCATCTGCTCGCCACATTGCTTGCCATGTTACTCGCTATACTCGGAAGAAGAGGACACAGGATATTCGAAGATCCTATAGGAAAGACGTAGAAC
>JAPKLY010003901.1:0-16671 GCA_026898435.1 Prunella vulgaris
TCATTATATGGATACATATAACAACTGTCAAAATTTTGTCACTAAAGAGTAACTTTTTGGTGATGAATTTTATAAAATATGACGAATAATATAGCTAAATTGTGACGAAAATTGTGTCACTAAAATTTAATAATGTTTTTAGTAAATGGATAATCGTCACTAAAGTTAGTATATTAGTGACAATAAATTAAATTCATCATGAAAAGTTAAAATTTTAGTGACGAAATATCATATTTAGTGATGAAATTTGATGTCAAATGTGATGATTTATTTGTCACTATATATAAATGATATAGTGACGATGACCTTTATCATCACAAAAGAAATGACTTTAGATGATGAATTAAAATATTGTCGCATTTACAAAATACGACGCACTTACAACGACGTTCTTTGCAATGAAAAAAATTCATCATTAAAGATCTTTTGTGACGAAAAATGATGTTTTTATGACAAAATTTTTCGTCGCAATTTCTTAAATTTCTTGTAGTGAGTCTTGGAATAGATCAAAATATAATCGATAAATACAATCACAAACCTGTCTAGGAAGTCTTTAAATACCCGATTCATCAAGTCCATGAATGCTACTGGAGCATTTGTCAACCCAAATGGCATTACAAGAAACTCGTAGTGCCCATATCTCGTACTGAATGCGGTTTTAGGAATGTCCTCTGCTTTTATCTTCAGCTGATGGTATCCAGATCGTAAGTCAATCTTCGAAAAGATAGATGCACCTTGAAGTTGATCAAACAAATCATCAATCCGTGGTAAAGGATATTTGTTCTTGATTGTGATTTTGTTCAGTTCCCGATAATCTATACACATTCTCAACGTCCCATCTTTCTTCCGGACAAATAGAACTAGTGCTCCCGAAGGTGAGAAACTAGGACGGATGAAACCTTTGTCTAGCAGTTCTTGTAATTGTATTTTCAATTCCTTCTATTCTGTAGGTGCCATACGATATGGTGATTTAGAAATAGGACTTACTCCTGGTTGTAACTCAATTACAAATTCAATTTCACGATCCGGTGGCAGTCCCAGAAGATCATCTGGAAATACTTTAGGATGTTCCTGCATAATCGGTACCTCACTAAATGTAGAACACTGTTGTCCTTCAATACTCATCACGCTTACCAGATAACCCTCACAACCACTTTCCAGTAATCTCTGTGCTTTAACAACTGATATTGTAGGAAATCTGAAGCGTTTCTTCATTCCGATAAAAGAAAATGATTCTTCTCCCTCTGGCTGAAATCTGATACTCTTTTTCTGGCAATCAATTGTGGTACCATATTTCGATAACCAATCCATACCCAATATCACATAATAATCATTCATGTCTAGCACAATCAAATCAGCATATAGTTCTCTGCCTTCTATGGGAATGATACACCCTCGTAGAATCTGATTTGTTTGTTTCAAATCACCCGAAGTAATCATCACATCGAATTTAGCTTCGGATAGGTTAGGTGTTGTACCCAATTTTCTCACATACTCGGTGGATGCAAATGAATGTGTAGCTCCAGAATCAAATAACACATAAGTTGAAGTACCAAGAATAGAAAGCTTACCGGTGACAACTGGATTGTCTTCTGCGTCCTCCCTAGTTAAGGTAAAAACTCGTGCTGGAGCTCTTTCTTGATCTCTTTGTCTGCTTGGACACATATTAGCCATATGTCCTTTTTGTCCACAAGAAAAACAAGTCTTTGATTCAGCACGACAAACTCCAAAATGTTGTTTACCACACCTCCGACACAGAGGTAGTGGTGGCGGTGGCGGTACTCCACCCTGATTAGTCTTGGGACGTTTGCTTGGATCTCCTTGTTCTGGTCTCTATCCTTGTCGAGGTGGAAAGTTAGGTCTTGGTCCCTGAAACTGCAGTGGTCTCTTCCTGGGGTCTCCACTCCACTGTGGTGATGGCCGCTGCTGGAAGTGACGTCGGACCTCTTGTGCTTGTCTGATCCGCATCTCAGCTTGCTCAGCAGTCTGTGCTCTCTCTTCTACTTGTGCGTAGGTTACCCCTTGAATCCCAGCCATACTCACACCTCTATACAACTCTGGCTTCAGGCCCTCGACAAATGTCTCCACTTTTAATGCCTCCGTACTCACCATGTGTTCAGCAAATCGGGACAACTTCTCGAACTGACGGAGGTAATCAGTCACTGACATAGTTCCCTGCTTCAGTTGTATAAACTCGTTCATCTTCATTATTCTGACAGGAGCTGTAAAATACATGTCATCGCAGTAACATCTTCAATACTCTTGACGGTGTCCCACTAATGTCCCGCACTACCACGTAACATAAACGATGCACACAAAACTTTCTCTGTATCAGGGATCCGACTATACTGAAACATATTGTCTAAGGTTCTCAGCTAGTCTTCAGTAGCCAAAGGATCAGTGGCATCTTCAAATATCGGAGGATTCAGTTTCCGAAATCGCTCAGTTACCAAGTCAATAGGATCTGCTCGTTGCTGTGGTTGATTTACTTCAGCACACTGTCTATCTACATCTCTTTGCTCAATGAGTTGCTGAATTTGTTGTGCCTGATGTTCAACTAAGTCTGCCAATCGAGTGATAACAGCATCCCGATCGATACCAGGAGTTGGTGTTGTTGGTTCAGGAGTTCTTTCTGGACCACTACTTTCACCCTGTTCTCTCACCATATCTGTTCAACAACACTTACAAGTACTACACCATATGGCCAATATAATTCATGATACACATAATATAAGAATAATTTAAATAAACACTTACTGGACATAGCCGGACTCCTGCAAGTTCTGAGCTCGTGTACATAGACAGTCTACAGAAAGCAAACCGTGCTCTGATACCACTCTGACACGACCACTCTCACTCATACAAACTAAATACAAATTTAAATAAAATACAACCTGAAAATCGGCTATAATTTTTTTTTACAACATAACACTATATAAAACCCAATAACTTGTTTACATTCACAAGAGTAATTTCAAACCACACAAGTAACTACTCCACCTCCAAAACCATACAACAGAATCCATAATTTTATAATATAATACAATACAAGTTTAAAATAGACATAATATACTACAACGGAAGCAAAACAAGCCTCGGTCCAGCCCGCAGGTCGTCATCTATGTACCCCGCAACTCAAAAAGCCTGCAAAAGCGCCGCAGCTACTCCAGTTTCATCACCAGGTCACATATCATCAGGATTACCTACAATGCATAAACTAAATGAGATTTATAAATCTCAGTAAGCAGAAATTATGCATGATGATGTGATTATTTTGAAAACCTCCCCATGCACTCTCTTTTGAAATTTCCAATTTATTTATGAAGACTCTCCAGGGCCCTATCTAGACACACTGTCACACACAGGCTAGAGCTCAATGTACACATACTCAAGTGGCCAATAATGATATCGATGTGGGGAACATCCTCTTGTGGCCCATCAGGGTTCGAATCTCACATACACCCCCATGTCCACCAAGAAGTCATCCCACCACGCCGACCCATATAGTGAATCCAAAGATCTACCCTCCAGCGACCAGGAAGGTCCATCACCAAACATGACACTCTATCCGCGCAGGAAGTCCCCCTAGGGAAACACCCAAATCATATCATAATCAAATAAGGCGTCGGCCCACACCAGGTAGCCTACACTAGGTTTCCACACATGGTTTCCCTAGGTCGCTTCTTCCCAGGTCGCCCCTTACCGCCCTTGGTGTATAATCAGTGGCCACTTTTCAAAAATCAATTAATTTTAATGCATGATATGCTTAATGCTCGTGCAATCAATGAAACTTAACAACAGTCACAAATTATTGAACTCACAGGTTCAGTCCACATCAATTATGGAGTTCACAAACTTCTTTTTCAACACATATAGAGCTCACATGCTCATTCAACATAGCGTATAGAGCTCACACGCTCATTCCACATAATATATAGAGCTCACAGGCTCATTCCAAATCAAATAGAGTACACAGACTCATTTCCACATAATCACAGAATATAAATCACATATTACAATCTACTTAAATCCATATATTATCACTTAAACATAAATAATTCATAAAATAATATGTTTATGCATCGTAGTTGCAAATGAATTTCTACTCACCTGAAATCCGCAAGAACGGCGGTAATATAAGTCCTTAAAGCACCCTAGCACCTTCTCGTATCGTATCTAACAACAGTTAATTACAAATATTATTCAAATCTGCTTAAATAATAATTTAGTATACAAAAACTTACCCACAGTACACTTTCTCTAATAAACCCCCAAAATCTAAAAATATTAATAAAATCTATAATATTATTATATAGAAATCTTGCAATTGATATTGACAAAGGTAGAATTCTTACCTTAATCACTCACAGAGTTCCTAGACGTGAGTTTCTTTTCCTTCTCTCCCTTTTACTTTTTCTTACTCTGCGACTTGCAACCCTCTACTCTCTTTCTCGACTACTCTGTGTGTGAAATGAGTTTTTGGGTGATATATTATATTATTATTATTATAACTTACCTACTAAGTAGCTTGCTGAGTAAGCTTTTTACTAAACTTACTAACGTATACTAACTAATACATATATATATATATATATATATTATATAATTTGTTTAATTATTCTATTTAATTACTACAATTAACCCCCAATTATCTATACTTAATCTACACTACTAATACCCAAATAATTTATACAACTCATTTATCTCACTAGAGTCTCAAATAAATTAAACAATGACCTTTTCATTAATAAAAAATAAAGACATATATCAATTCAATAAATAATTTAACACTTAAAAGTAAAATAATTAACACAAAATCACAAATAACATATGAGTAATATAAAATGTACTCAAATAGTAAATATCATGACAATAAATTAAAATGCACACAGTGCATAAAATATATCCAAGCAATTATAAATTAGCAAATAAATAATTTAAATGCACATAAGGCATGAAATATATTTTCAAGCAATTATCATATAAGGCCTCATTTGGTTCGTAAGATAAAAATATCTATCCGTCAAAATCATGCATGTTTTTAACGGATAGATACTTTATCTTACGAACCAAACATACCCTAAGTAAATAAAATGCATGCAACACATGAAGTATATTGGCCAATGAGTAGTGAGAAACTCTGGTATCACATTGAATGCTCCGGTTGTTGTTTTTGTTTCCTCTGAAATCTTCCTCTATTTATAGATGAAGAGGTGTGTCTTATCCGTTGGAGAATTCAAATTTTAATTCTGGATAAGGCTCCTCTTTCTCTCTATAGCCTTTACATGTGTGAAGTGGTCCTCCATCTTCACTCAGAATAGTACTGGTTGTACTATTTGTCTTTATCTTCAGAATTCTGGTTTCACTTTGAATTAATCTTCATTAAACATCCAAATTGTTTATGATAAATACATCCATAAGTACTCTTTAGTGAGTGCATAACTGTTTTACATAATTGAGTTTTAAGGGTGTAATCTTCATCAATCCTTAATCTTGTACTTCAATTTTCAAACGGTCTTCTCAGCTGTAGGTTCTTGAACATTACAGCTGCAAGATCCTGCAAATTAAATTTAAGCTGTTGGAACAATAATACAGATGCAAGGTCTTGTCTAGCTGTAGTGTAAGCAACTATACAGTTGTAACTCCCTTAGCCATTAAATTTTACAAGAATTATTAGTAACAAATTCAATAAGATATATGTTTTGCACACATCAAAATATAATCAAAACCAGGTACTTAACACCCTTACTTGGGACTGCTTAAGAAAGATTGTTATGGAGAGTAACTATCTGTAGTCGTACTGCGATAGCAAGGAGAGGGAGTTCTTGGCGTTGTTGCAAGAGAGTATGACGGTAGTGGACTATGAACTCAGGTTTAACCAGCTTGCATGTTTCAGCCAACACTTGGTGGACTCAGAGCGCAAACGGGTTCATCGTTTTTAGTAGGGGCTCCAGATGGAGATTCAAAGCATACTAGCGGGACATGAAAACCTCACCTTCCATGAGACGTTAGAGAGGGCAGAGCAAATTGTGGCTTGCATAAAGGAGAACTTTACTCAAAGGGTCCGTGACAACTTTGGGAAGAGGAGATTGGATGACTCGTACTAATTTGATAAATTGTACTGATAAAAAAAGTGGCAACTAATTCAGAGACGCACAAGCAAGGCCCCAATCAAAATAGGGTTCCTATCAAGTCGAGTCACGGAGATCAAATGGCTAAACCCGTGTGCACAAAATGTGCAAGACCCCACCCAAGGGAGTGTCTCATGAGCAAAACGTGTGCTTTCAATGGCACCAGCCCCTATACATGGCTCATTAGTGTCCAAAGCTACCTAAGGGCGCCACACTAACATTGAGGGTGCGTGTATTCTCACTTTTTGGAGAGTTGAGCGTGGAAAAGTCCAACACACTTGGAGGTATACTTGCCTTATATTTAGTCCACTAAATTGCAATATTCGATTCTAGTGCTATGCGTTCGTTCGAGTTGCCAAAAATAGTATGCTATGGTTAGTTGTGTGTGCGCAATGTGACTAGTACTTTAGAAGTTAGTACGTCATCCGAAAAAGGCGAATTTCCTCGCAGATGCATTGAGACCAAAAGGTAAGAAGCACCATTACTTACTTGTTGATGGATCAGCTAAACTAAGGTAACGAGGGCGAAGCTTGGAATAATAGAGCCGCCAAAGAGCGTCAAGGAGTTAAATGGTTGCACCATGATGCACAACAAAGCATAATGGAATGCTAAACGGGGTTCTTGTTAAAGTACGATAGTTTAGGATTTTATCTCTACGATCATCATCCTCAAGTTTGCGCTTAGTAATATCTTAGATGTGTTGAATCGATGGAGCTACGCGTAAGTGAGAGAAAGAGCTAAAGACCGAAGACCCAGAATTTCATTCTGCAAGAGACGTATTCATGTTAGAAATTTTGAGGATGAAATTTATTTAAAGTTGGGAGGATGTAACGCCCCGCTTAAGTAAGTTATTTTTATAGGCGAAGTTCTTCAGTTTGAGGCCATTAAGTATGAGTTAGCGTATGTCTGGCTAATTTTGAGTTTAGTCCCTTTAATTGTTTTGGGGATATTTATTTTTGGGGATTTAGTCCTTTAAGTTATTTTGGGTTTATTAACTTAAGTTTGTAGAATTAAATTAAGAATTCGGACTTTTAAGATAATGATGAATTAAGTTTCATTGAGCCTTTAAATTAAGAAGGAATTTATTTTATTTTGGGCTTTAGTATGTGAATTAAGAGTTACTGGGCCAAATTAAGAAAGCTGATCAAATTAGGTCTTCCAATTAAATAGCAATTTATGAAAATCTTGGTTTAATTATTAAGTGTAATTTTCAACAAATAATTTATTATAAGACTTGGTTATTTTATTTAATCGTGTTGATATTATATTTATGAGAATTAGTACTCTAAGAATTAAAGTGGAATATTATTTTAAGGAATTAAATACTAAGGATCAAGACTATTAAAAATTAAATTGAGGGAGGATTTTTATTTTAGGAAAAGAAATACCAAGAGATTGATGTAATCAATTGAGGATATTAGAAAAAGGAAATTAGCATATCAATTAGTGATTAAAATCAGCCACTTCATGCAAGAATAGGAGGATTTATTTTGCATTAGTATTATTAAATTATTTAATCAAGAGTTGAGACATGTAAAAAATTTCTTATAATCCTAAATTAATAGTAAACCCTAAATTCTTGAGAGCTATATATATGAGACCAAGTCTAATTTTCTCCTACACTTTGTGACCGAAATTTAGAACAAGAAGTGAGGAGGGGAGAGTTCCGAATTATTTTGGTATAATATTTCAAGAAGGTAGAGGATTCACTTTAAGGATCAAGGTTGTAGAACAAGTCATTGTACCAGCACAAATGAAATTATTGTTTTAATTTCTTCTTCAACCTACCAATGTGGGGGTTAGTAAACATGTGTGACTTTATCTTCTGAATTCATATTTTAAATTTATCTTTTATGTGTTTTTCAATTGCATGCCTTAGTTAACCACAAGTCCAAGTGCATGCTTTGTGATAAGGTTACCTAAGTCCAAGGGCTTGGTAGCACAAGTTATGAATGGTTACGTAAGTCCAAGGGCTTTGTAGAAAACTATATGAATGTGGTGCATAGTCCAAGGTCTATTGCATCAAAAGAAGTTAAGAATGTTGATTTTCTTACACGTCTAATTATTAACTTCTGAACTCACACATCCCCACTGAACGATTTTATTACTCACCCCATGTTCACAAAATATTTTCAAAAGAAGTTTATGAGGTTTAAAAAAAGAGCTCGCGGTGGCAAGTAGAGGGTGTGGACGAGATGTTTTAAAAGAGATATGAAGGATATAAGGTTTTTGCTTCAACCCTTTGAAGGTCAATCAAACAAGCATCATATGAGTCACCAAAATCGAAAGAATTATCCATGAATACCTCCATAATATGCTCAATTAACCCATGAAAGATGGACATCATACAACGTTGGAATGTTGCCGAAGCATTACATAGCCCAAAGGGCATGCGTCTCCAAGCAATCGTACCATATGCACAAGTGAATGTTGTCTTCTCTTGGTCCTCCGGTGCAAGCATAATTTAATTGTAACCGAAGCATGGATGTAAATGGCGGTCGCCGAGACCACCTAGGCGCTTGAAGGCCTTCGGCCATCTACGCCAAGTTCAAATCGCCGAGAAAAATCCGCTAACATATTTGGCACTGCCGAGACCGTCTAGGCAGCCGCCGAGGCCGTCTTGGCACCGCCGAAATGACTATTACTCTTTTTTTTATTTCAACTTAAAAGTTAGAAGTAAAATTAAAAAATAAAAACTAATTTACTAAATTACTAAAAAATAAAAGTTTAATTGAACTACTTCATAATTTATTCATTCTATGTATTTTGCTCTTTTTGTGTTTCATTTAGAAATTGGACAATGTCGTATTATGATAGTTTTTAACATTTTATTGACTTTTTATATTTTGTGATAGTTATTAATTAATTATGTTTTAAATTTATAATTTATCTATAATGTATATTTTTATTAATATATGTTTAGAAAAAAATTAATATTAAAAAAATTAAAAAATAATATAGAAAAACCTTGGCACCGCCAAGGCGCCGCCTAGGCGGTCTTGGCGCTTGGCGGCACTCGACCTCCCACCGACCGCCAAGCGCCATTTACCAAAGTAACCATCAAGAAAACAATAGAAGCTATAACCACAAAGACGATCAAGCAATTGCTCCATAAATGGTAAAGGAAAGTGATCCTTGCATGTAGCTTTGTTATCCATTTTAATTATGGTCATCCCATCCTTTTTCGACACAACATGCGATGGGGACACCCAAGGGCTATCACTTATAGGAAATATCATGCCCACCCTAACAACTTAAGCACTTCTTTCTTAATTACCTATTGAATAATATGATTAACTCGTCTTTGAGGTTGAACAAGTGGTTTACAATTTTCTTCTACTCTAATCCTATGCATGCAAAAAAGAAGGATTGATACCTTTCAAGTCATCAATTGTCCACCCTAGGACTGACTTGTGTCTCCTAAGCACAACTAGCAACTTATCAAGCTCATCATCATTAAGAGAGGAAGATACTATTACCGGACATCCCTTGTTCTCCTCAAGGTAAGCATATTTGAGATGCTCGGTAGAGGCTTCAAAGCACTCTTCTTCTCTTCCTTCTTGTCCTAGCTTTCCAACTACTCATGCTTAGATAAACTTCCCCCTTCTTTTATCTCCATTAGGATCTCTTCATCACTACAATCAATATCATCAACAAGAGAATTATCATCATGTAATTCATTATAATTAGGAATATCATAACTACTAGAAAAGAATGGAGTAAGAGAGTTTTCAAAAGCCTTATGAATACAATACTCTACTATATCAATGGAATGGCAAGAGAAATTCTCCATAGGATGCTTCATGGACTCTTGGATGGAGAAGTGGAGTTCCTCATCGTTGAACTTCAAAGTGAGCTTCCCTTTATTAACATCAATGACCGCCCTTGCGGTTGATAGGAAAGGTCTTCCCATGATGACTGGGACATCTATATCCTCATCCATGTCTAACACATAGAAATCCACTGGAAATATGAAGTTTTCAACTTTTACAAGAACATCCTCTACAAAACTATTGGGATTGGTTGTAGAGCCATTCGTCAATCTCAACGTGGTAGACGTTCCCTCAAGTTTCCTTGGATCAAGCTCTTAAAAAAGGACAACGGGATCAAGTTTATACTTGCCCCAAGATCACAAAGGGCGTTCCTAACAACTCCATTCCCCTTATCGCAAGAAATAGTAAAGGTCCCATGATCCTTCATCTTTTGACGTAAGTTTCTTTGCAAAACATCACTACAGTCCTTAGTCAATTTAACCATCTCCGGCTCATCAATCCTTCTACGCTTAGATAACAAGTCCTTTAAGAACATAACATAACTTGGCATTTGTTCAAGAGCCTCATAAAAAGGAATGTTGATATAAAGCTTTTTAAACACCTCCAAGAACTTACCAAACCTTTCATCTAGTTTCTTCTTCATGAACCGTTGAGGATAAGGAACGGACACCACGGTTTTGGGCATTCCCCATTCATCGATCTCCACTTTGTCCTTTGTCTCTCTTTCCTCTCTTGATTTCTTCCATCTCGGTGTATCATCTCTTTTCTTTTCTTGTCCAACCTTCTCTTCCTTTTCCACTTTCCCTTCTTCCCCATACTTTTCACTTCCCTAACTTGTACATCACCCATTTGAATATAAAATTCCATACCAACCCCGTCATCTAAATTCACACCCTGCTCCTCCTCAATCTTCTCTTCACAAACCTCATCATAAGTGGGCATGTTAGGGCCATCATACCTTCTCTCACTCCTTAGCTCTATAGTTTAACAATGTTCCCTAGGATTAGTTTTGGTGGTAGAAGGAAACTTACTCATGTTGACTTGTTGGCTCAAGGAACTAGCCAATTGCCCCATTTGGAACTCCAACTTCTTTATTTGATGACCATGAGACTTGTAAACTTCATCGAATTTCCGATTTGTATCCTCATGCTTCCTAGAATTCTACATCCTCATCTCTTCCAATTGTTTGACAATATGAGCTAGAGTCGCATCAACACTTTTTAGGATGCTTTGCACCCGGATCCATGCCCGGTGGTAATTGAATTGGCACCTTAGGGTTAGAATATGAGAAATTCTCATGTCTCTTGAAGTTTTGATTGTAGGAAGGATTACCTTGTTGAGGTTGATATGGAGCACCTTGATGACCTTGATACATTTGTTGGAAAGGAGGAGCCACATATGGTCTTTGATTTTGTTGAAAAGAATTGGGTTGATAGGAATTTTTGTATGTAGGCCTTCCCATGTAGCTCACTTCTTCCACTTGCACTTGATTCATTGGTTGAGAAGAATTTTCTTCAATCACATTCACTTGCATAGGAGGAGGTGCTTGAGCTTGGTGTCCATACACCATCATCATCATGTTCTTCATGTTCTACTACAATAAAGAGACTCTATCTCCCGTTCCTACACTCGCTTGGCTTTGAAATAAATCTTTGGCTGCTATATTTTTAATTATATCATTGACTTGCCTCACCGTTCTTGTCCACACGGATCCGCCCAAACAAGAATTTAGATAGTTCTTGTCCATCTCATTCAACCCCAATAGTGAAGGTGAGGAGAATGTCTTCCTCCTTGAATCCATATTGGGGACAAGGTAGCAACAAGTTTTGATAACGTTCTCAAGCTTCCGAGATAGTCTCCCTAGAATTTTGATGAAAATTCTATATAGCATCTCTTTCTTTGAATATCTTTGAAGGAGGGTAGAATTTCTTCAAGAATTAAGAACTCAACTGTTCCCATGTAGAAGCTTTAGGATTCATGGATTGGATCCATGTCTTGGCTCTTCCCTTCAAAGTAAATGTGAAAAATCTCAACCTCTTCTCATTGTCAGTCATGCCTTGTAATTGATCGTGTCGCATATCTCCATAAAGTTGCTCAAATGAGTATTCGGGTGCTTCCTTTCATCCGTCCCATCAAATTGAGCTTCCTTTAACATCCTCAAGAGGTTTGGACTCATCTCGAATCTCTCAGCATCAATGGGTGGTCTCTCAATCCCATCATAGTAATCTCAAACTCTAGGCTCGAAGTAGTATCTCAAGAGAGGTTCATTATGAGGGTTATGATCATTGATAGGAGCAATTTGAGGTCTATAGTGTGGTTTTGGTTGATAAGGGTAGTATAGGTAGTTTTTAGGTGGAGGTGGATAATATGGTTGATGTATAGGATAATTTTGGTATGGTTGTGGATATGGAAGGTTAAGTGGTAGGCTTTGTGGTTGGAATGGTGGTTGATAGGGTAGATTGGGATTAGGAAGAAGATCTACCCCATGAGCTTGGTGATCATTCCCTTGATGCCCTTGAGGTCTTGGTTGTCCTCCTTCATTACCATCATCCCTATTTCTTGCTTCATTCTCTTGATTCTCCATTTTTTCTTTGTCTAGCTTTGCTCTTCTTCAATTTCTTCTAAAATTTGCTTCAATCTCCAAATCAAGAGGTACTAGACTTCCCCCTTGACTCCTAGCTCGCATACACCTACAAGAGACTCACAATCAATACCAACAATCTCAAACAAGTAAACAACAAACCAAGCTTAACAAATAAATGATTTCCAAAAGAATGTAAAAACAATATCTTCAGTTCTATCTACTCTCTTGCAAATATATAAATGACTAACTATCACCTTTTCAAGTGAGCAGGTGTTGATAGTATGCATTGAGGTACTCCAATTATGGTTCATTTAACAACTTGCAATTCCTAGCATGCATAAGTATCACTAGAACCTTGTAGGAAATTAACCAATTCTGAAGTATGGTTTTGCATAATGGAGTCGATTTCACTATTTGTCGCCTCTTGCCATAGTGGAGCATCTTGTATTGAAAGAGCATCTTTGATATTCTTTGGTTCATCCTACAACATAAATGTAATAAAGTCAGGACCAAAGGTTTTAGCTATCTTTGCCATTTTGCTACGTCTCAACTCCTCATTTTCTTGAGTAGATGGACCAGCTTCATCATCAACCTCCTCTTGATGAGGAAAGAAGTTCTACAAAAAATATTATGTTTCTCGATTCTATAAGTGTGCCTTCAGTTATATCTGGAACTTCTGATTTGTGAATCAGAAATATATATGCACTACTATTTAATGCATAACCTACAAATATACAGTCCACTATTTTGGGTCCAATCTAAACTTGCTTGGGTAGTGGCACTTCTACCTTTGCTAAACACCACCAGACTTTGAGCTATTTATACGATGGTTTCCACTCTGTCCACAATTCATAAGGAGTAGTGTCCTTACTTTTGTGAGAAATTTTATTTAATATATGGTTAGATGATAGAACGTTCACCCCACATATTTTGCTGCAAACCTGAGCTGATCGACGTTGCATTCATCGTCTCCTTTAGTGTTCAATTATTACGTTCCACAACACCATTTGATTGAGGTGAATATGGAGCATTGGTTTGATGTATGATACCAGAGTTGGCACAAATTTTCTCAAATGGTGCTACGTATTCCCCACCTCTATCACTACGAATTATTTTGATTCGCTTGCTTAACTGGTTTTCCATTACATTTTTGTATATTTTAAAAGTATTCAATGCTTCATCCTTACTATGAAAAAGATAAACATGGCAAAATCTAGTACAATCATCTATGAACGTGATGAAGTGCATGTTTCTTCCTCTAGTTTGAACAAATTTTAAATCAGACACATCGGTGTGTATTAAGTCTAGAGGTTCAGTGTTTCTTTCAATTGACGAAAATGGTAGTTTCATCATTTTAACTTCTACGCAAATTTTGCATTTTTGGTTTATTTCAACACTTTTAATGTTAAGTAAATTTAGATTTACTAAATGTTTTATGGACTTTAGAAAGCATGCTTGATTTTCCATGTGGAGCTTCCTCCCACCAGCTGGCTCAAAAGTTGAGAAATTGTTCTTGTTAAAACAGACATGACATGTAGCTCCAGTGTCGATGAACCACTCCTTTGAGTTGTCCACCAAGTTTCACTTCAGTGATCACAGAAGTAAGATCATCTTCAGTGATATCCACTTGAGCCACATTTTATCTTAATTGTTTCCCTTTATTATTTTCTTTCTTTGGGGCTTTAGATTCTTCGGCCGTATGATTTGGTTTTCCACAGTTGTAACAGTCACCAGTAAATTTAGATTTTGTTGCATCTGTTTTCTTCCCCTTGTCATTTGTTGACCTCTTTCTTTTCTTTGATTCCAACAAGTTTGCTTTGACCTCATCTGAATTTTAGTTCTCACCAAGCCACCTTCATGGATTTGAGGCTTTCCAATTACTTCTCGTAAAGTCATGCTTTTCGTTTTAAGCTTCAAGGGAAATAAAAAATGCCCTCCAACTAGGAGGTAATATTTCAATAACTGCAACTGCTTGAAAATTATCTGACTGTTTCATTCCTTCTGCAGCAATGTCATGCAGAATTAATTGAAAATCTTGAACTTGTTAAATAACAGACATATAGTCTACCATTTTGAGTTCAAGAACTTTCCAATAATGTACTTCTTAGCACTAGCATCGTCAAAAACATATTTTGCTTCTAAGGAATTCAACAATTCCTTAGTAGTAGTGATCTTCTAATAAACATTATATAAAGCATCTATCAGACCGCCCAGAATATAATTCTGGCATAGAAAGTCATAGTGTCATCATTGGCTTCTGACAGTTTCATTTTGCGGATTGTTCTCAATGATCGTAGGTGAATCCTCAGTGAGAAATTTTTCGGTGTAAATGAGTCCTCACGCAAGTGTACGTGTTCGCTATTAGCGTGGTAAGCTTGACCAAGTTTTATTATATATCGAACCCAAAGGAGACGGGGACTTGTAAGGAAAATTCATTGTTTCAATTGGCTAGCTAACAAAGCAATAAAGGGGAAAGGTATCTATCATCTACTAATGCGTCAAAGAAGTAAAATACCTATCACCTTGGGTTGCAAAGTGAGCAAATGTGAGGGATATGTGCTAGTGTACTATCTGTTGGTCCCAAAGGCAGGTTTTTGGGAAGAATACACTTGAACAAGTCTAGAAGGGGGGGTTGAATAGACTTGTAAGGATTCAAAAAACCTTTTTCAAATTTACTGATTTATTCAAAAAATCAGCAGACTACTTGAGGTAGTCTGAATTTTGAAAATAGTGCGCTGTGTATAGTGCGGAAACGTTTTAATGAAAATTTGTTTTTAAGTGTTGTGCACAGATAAGAACAGAAAGAAATACGAAGAGACACAGGGGTTTATAGTGGTTCGGACCAACTGTCCTACATCCACTCTCCTCAATCCAACTTGGACTTGAGGGGCTCTCCACTAACTCACTTACTCACTTACTTACACAGTTTTGAGAGTACTACTCTCTTTACAACTTGTCAATGCTATAATTGCAATTGACTTCTCACAGCTTCTACAAAGCTTTTACAAAGGATAAGTATGGATGGTGTTTTTTAGCGTAAGTGATAAAACTGACAGAGTATTGGCTAGCTTAATGTGCGTGTGAATCCAATAAAAATTATCACAATTACTCTAATTTATAGGATCAAATAACTAGCCGTTGGAATGGACTAGAAATCTAAGATCCTATAATCTAGTATTCAATCAATCATTGTGATTGATTGAATTTCCTTCTTGATTCCCGTCAGTCTTTGCGATCTTCAATCAATCAAGTTTGTCCCCTTGATTGATTGATCTTCTATTCTGGGAATCTTCCTTTTATGTCGCAAGTTAACCCTTCAAATTGATTCCGAAGAATCTGGGCTGAGCACAGGACCTCAGCTGATCTGTCTCCTCAGCTGGTGTATTAGTCTGCTGATACTTGGACCTCAGCTGATGTGCAAGTCTGCTGGTATGCACCTCAGCTGGTCTTCTTGACTTCGTCTGAATAAGTCTTTTATCCATGGTCCTTGTCTTGTCTGCGACGTGCTCTCAGCTGATCAGCTAATCTTCTGATATCAGCTGATCTGCTCTTCAGCTTATCGGCTGATGTAAACTTCTCTGATGATCTACTTTCGATGCTCCAGTGTCAGCTGATTAAATCTTCTGTCTTCTAAAATCGGCTAAGTCCACAAGGTCTCAGCTGGTCTTCTCTTCTATGAAAGCTTCGGATCTTCTAGGCAGCAAGGTTGGTTCCCCCTTACTCGAACCTATCTAATCCTAACTACTCATCAGCTGACTGACATGTTCAGCTGGTCCTATTACAAGCTGATTTGTTTTATATCATCAAAACATCTAACACAGATATCCTAACAAGTTCCCCCTTTTTGATGATATCAAAACCAACTCAGCTGATCTCAACAGATAAACATTTTCAATCAAAATCAAGATCACATAGGACAGAAAAGAAGATCTTTAATTAAGATCTTTTAGACAGAATCAAAACGCGCAGCTGACAACAAGTAGTTGTCTGGAATCATAAAGCTTTATTAATAATAATCAAGAGAGAAATAACAGACAGAAGTAAAGATACATAATCCTCAGCTGACTCAGCTGGACTATTACATGAGGAGCGGTCTTCTGCTGCTGAGCGGAACTTGCAACCAGTCTAAGAATCTCTTCTCTATTTCCTTCAAAGCTGGCAGAGAGTTGTCAGAAAGCTGATG
>JAPKLY010003902.1:0-16667 GCA_026898435.1 Prunella vulgaris
CACCAAACCCACCATCACATCTACCTCCATGACATCTCAATATAAACATTGCTCCAATTTTGTAACGTCTTCAACACCACCACAGCAGCTACAGCTACAGCTACTGCCAAGAAAGAAAGAAAGATGTGTGAATTAAAGAAGAAATCGAATCTTCACATAGCCATGTACCCATGGGTAGCCATCGGCCACATAACCCCCTTCATCCATCTAGCCAACGAACTCGCCAAACGCGGCCACTCCATCTCCATTTTGATCCCCGAGAAGCCCCATCTCCAGCTCGGCCACATCAATCTCTACCCGGACCTCATCAAATTCCACCTCACCACCATCCCCCACGTCGACGGCCTCCCCCCAGGCGCCCAGACCGCCTCTGACATCGACATCACCGCCAAGGACCCACTCGCCATCGCATTCGACGCCACCTACGACCAGGTCCACGCCCTCCTCCGCGACCTCAAGCCCGATGTTGTTTTCTACGACTTCGCCGATTGGATCCCCAAATTGGCCTCCCTCATCGGCTTCAAAACCGTTTGCTACAACGTCATCTGCGCTTCTGTTATGGCCATAGGGGTTGTTCCGGCCAGGACTATTCCCGACGACCGGCCGTTGACCGTCGAGGAGCTGGCCGCGCCGCCCCCAGGGTACCCTTCCTCCACCGTGGTGCTACGCGGGCAGGAGGCGCTGACCCTGTCCTTCATCGGTATGGACTACGGCGCCACTAAATTCAACGTGCGCATCACCGACGCGATGAGCGGCTGCGACGCCATCGGAATCCGTACTAGCCGGGAGCTTGAGGGGCCCATGATCGATTACCTCTCCGCGCAGTACAACAAGCCCGTTTTCCTGAGCGGACCGGTTTTGCCGGAGAGCCCGGAGGCGCCGCTGGAGGAGAAATGGCAGTCGTGGTTCGGAAAATTCAAGCCCAAATCGGTCGTCTACTGCGCCTTCGGGAGTCAAATGATTCTGCAGAAGAAACAATTTCAGGAATTGGTGTTGGGATTTGAAATGACGGGGCTGCCCTTCTTCATTGCCCTGTCAAAACCCCACGGCTGCGACACCATCGAGGAGGCGCTGCCGGAGGGGTTTCAGGAGAGGGTGGGGGAGAGAGGGGTGGTCCACGGGGGGTGGGTGCAGCAGACCCAGATCCTGAACCACCCGTCGGTCGGGTGCTTCGTGAGCCACTGCGGGTTCGGGTCGATGTGGGAGTCTCTTTTGTGCGAGAGCCAGATAGTGCTGGTGCCTCGGCTGGCAGATCAGATACTGAACACGAGGCTGCTGGCGGGGGAGCTGGAGGTGGCGGTGGAGGTGGAGAGAGGGGACATGGGTTGGTTCTCCAAGGAGGATCTGAGCAAGGCGATTAAGAGCGTGATGGATGAGGAGAGCGAGGTGGGGAAGAAGGTGAAGCGGAATCACGCCAAGTGGAGGGAGACTCTCCTGTGTTTGGGCTTTATGGACAATTACATTGATAATTTCATCAACCAATTGTACCAACTTTGCGATTGATTGATCCACTTCTATTTCACACTCGGCTAAATTTTGATGTTTAATTTCACAGTAAATTTCCACTTTTATGCTGTATTTTGTTAGTAAAAAAATTATATTTCTTCCGTTCTAATTTTATTTTTTATATAATTTTAAATATTTTTAATAGAATTAATTTATAATATTTAAATAGATAAAAGAATTTTAATGAAAAAATATTAATTTGTAAACATAGTCTAGAGATATATGTAGGGGTGGATAGTGGCATGAAAATAAAATTAGGATGTGGGATGCAGGCAAATTTATTTAATTGGAGACTTTTTCAAATCAGAAAAAATACCAATATTTCGAAAATTTTATAAACTTGAAAAAATTAGCAGTGATTTTAAGGGACCAGCCGAAGAGGTAAGGCAGTGGAAGTGCCGAGGGAGAAGAGGAATAATGAAATGCTTCTCGAATTTGCCAAAAAAAAAAAAAACTTTTAAAATGGAATTTTGAAGAGTTGATTTAATAGATCTACAAGAGTTAGCTGAATCCTCACAGGAACTAGCCACAATTCTCTCAAATCTAGAAATTGTAGATTTAGTTAATGTTCAAACAAATAACTTTGAAGAAACAGCAACACATAATCCAACTACAAGCTCTAACACTATGGTGGCCCTACAGTAACATTCGTTCCCAAAATAGGGAATAAAAATAGAGTGTGAGACCCGTCTTTAGGACCAACAAATGGTCCACAGGATAAAACAATTCTAGAACCAATCCACTCATATGGAGTAGTGTTAAATCCGAATATCCCAGATTTTAGGAATATTGAAAAACTTATAGACACGAATGGGGGCTGTGATGAAAATCGCTGCAAACACATTAGGAGAACCTTATAAGCCTTAGCCTTATAGGATGCGCCAAGAGTGGATGGAAAAGTGCACCACCTAAAATCGAAGAGCAGGTCATGAGAAAACTCCAAAGCGGATATAGTC
The DNA here is from genome assembly GCA_026898435.1 of Prunella vulgaris. NCBI lineage: Eukaryota > Viridiplantae > Streptophyta > Magnoliopsida > Lamiales > Lamiaceae > Prunella > Prunella vulgaris. Next base: position 2,463 of record JAPKLY010003902.1, read on the forward strand.
GATCAAATTAGAGGAATATTCAAAATCAACTTCCTCGGAGATGGCTACTTTGACAAAAGTAGAGACGAGTTAAGAAGGAAATATAGCCTTTTTAGCCCTTGAATAGAGAAATATTTGCAAAATATATATAATATTTACGTAGATATCTCTTTGAAGAGAGGATTAACACTATTGTGACTTGTCAAATGCTCTTCTCAAAGATTTTTAGTCCATGGAAAGAAATTTTAATTAATCCATACAAAGTACGAGAAGAGAAATGGATTCTGTAGGAAGAATTATGTCATTTATAAAAGACAAGTTATGACAATGGTGTCAGTAAGCCAGAAAATATAAAAAGTGTTGGAAAATACAACAATAAATGGTGTGTGTAGACGAAGATAACTTATGCAATTGACACGATAAAGTCGAGGCACAAGTTAGACTCACTTTCTGTAAGACGTTATTGCCCCGTACACAGGTGCAATACGGATCATGGCAACCGTCCCCAAGATACAATGACTTTGGAGCCTTCCGCCCGTTGCACTACGAAGCAAAAGCTATTGGTGAATCACAAATGAGTATCCGGAACTTTCGGACTCGCCTTTAATGCAACTCTACGTTTCTAGAATGCATGTACTTTAAAGTGACAAATCAATTCGATTGAATGATTGAATTATCTTCAAGTAGGTTCATGACAATGTGGGGGAGATCTATTTATAGATTTCAAAGAGTTGCAGGTAATAGATGTGACTCTTCACATTTCACTCTTCCAAAAGGTCGCAACCTTTAGGGAAATCTATTAATCAAAAGTCACCTCTTTAATTCAAATAGACACAACACTTCACTATTACCACAATAAATACATTCATTAATGTATTTATCCACATATTAAGTGACATTAATTTCTCATTCACACCAATTTGGTTTTGAGAAATAAACCAATCAAATCCATTTACGCAAAATGGATGATTAAATTGTCAATTAATATTTAATTGAAATATGGTCAAAACCAATATTTCCAACAAAAAGATTACAAGGTATTATGAAGAAAACTCCCATTTGTTGTGAAAATAATAATATAATGGATAAAATTGCAAATAACATGAAGACAAGTGTCAAAACTTTAGTAGAGTTCTAACTCTCTATCAAGATTTTAAAAGAAAAGATTTGATGAAATAAAGGGATAGACCTATTCTATAACTTATAGAATAGCTTATGCACTTTTCAACAGACATCATTCAAAAATATTTATTAGGAAAGAATACATAGAGATTCCTAGAATATTTGAGGAATTTCCAAAGTCGTGACACCATATTCTATACAAGTACCCAAAATAGGAGGAGTTAACATTACTATTAAAGATAGGAATAATTACGTTGGGTGCTACATAAGAGCCCAAAACCCATATGGATTCTATACCTTTTAGAATTTACATACATGTATTACTGGCTTTATTATAGGACAAATATACTAATCTAATTACGAATGTGTCATTCTCCAATTTAAGTAGGGTTATTCAAGCATCTCAGCTATTCACATCTCTCTCTCTCTTCAAAAATCGTGGCCGCCACAATCGACGAAACTCTGTTCCACAACAGCGCCCTCTCCGTCAGACTCCAGACAACGGCGAGTCTCCGGCAGACGGCGGTGCACGGGCTCGCAACAACTCGACAGCCCCACCAGCAGCGACGGACGGCCCCCACTTCGGCTTGAAGCAGATCGTTGACGAACATGCCCCTAACGGCACCGCAGTTTCGATTCAGGGCGGCGCTGCAACGCTGCGATCTACCCAGACGCAGAGCACTGCGACGGAAGGAGAGGTGCAGAGGCGGACGCGACGGCGCGACTCCACGGATGGCGACACAGGCGCCACGGCGTACGAATCCGATAGAGGCGGGGTTCGGAGGAGAGATCGGAACCGCCTTTACAGAAACCACATCACCGGGATTTTCCTTTCTCTGTTAGATTGTCAATCGAGTAGGTGTCGCGGGTGGGTTTATACGAGGTTATAAGAGTGAGATTCTTGTGTTTTTCTCTTAGTTTGTGTTTTTTTTTTCTCTTTATTTTGTAAGAGTTATCGTTATTTCTTGTAAATCTTTTTGGATCATGATGTATTGAATTTCCTGTATAGTGTGAATCTTTTGATTCTGTTAGGTACAACAAAGAAATTATTGGGTATAACAAAGAAGCAGTACAATCTGAAACAATGTGGTACAATTACAAAACTTACAATAGTACATTTGCATATACAATAGTACAAACGCGCATCGCCGGAAATACACTGATCAGAGAAAGGTCCATGTTCGGACATCTCTAGTACAATAACCAATTCAAAAGTGCAACCGCAAGTTCAATAGTGCAATTGCTACTTTGTCGGAAAATAATTGTTCCGATGAATTATAGTCCAGCCATGAACAGTAACCACATGCCAGGGACATTTTTGGAAACTTTTACACCTATATGCAATTAGGAAAATTTCTGGCACCTATATGAGTTTTTACGTGCTAAAAAGCACCTATCTGTAATTGCCCCTTAAGGATAAACCAAGTTTAAGGAGATCCTCTATACCTGAAGATATAATTTCTTTTTCAGATGAAAGAATTAAGAGTCTTAAACTCTAAGAAGGAATAAAAGAGTTAGAATATCCTAAAAAAATCACAATAATAGCTAAACGGGTGTAATCAAGGATGGAAAAATGTACAAGTAATATTTAAAATTGCCAAAAAGTTTAATTACTGCGATGACCTATATTATTTGCAATAACCTAGTGTTGGCAGGTATGAAAGCATGCTAGAAATGTCAGGTCATGATGTTTGGGTCAATGGGAAAGCAAGACAAGAACCAGTTGTTGTGATATTAGGGTTAAGTTTTCTTGAAGAACATCAACCCTGGAAAAAAGAAAAAGAAAAAGGCATGAAATTCAATATTGATAGACATACCATAAGAGTAGAATAATTGAATAAAATTAATTGAATGATTGAATCTTCTTCAATTTCGATTAAAGTAAAAGAAGCATACCAACTAATCAAAATGAGAAAGAAGTATTTTGATGGATTAAAATACCACAAAAAGAAAATTAGAGAATGCAATAAGACCATTGCAGACTAGAGGATATGTCAAAAATACAGATTAAGATGTCGAAAACATTACGAGAAGTTATCTTCATACAAGTTGACAGTTAGTATGACTAGTCCTTTTTTTATGTACATGTTTGTTGGTGTGATATAAATAATATAAGTCAGAATACTTTGCGGCTTATATTGATTTTGATTCAGATGTTTGCATAGTAAAAACGAGAGCCTTTCAAATGAAAGAGGTGAAAAATTACCTGTTATCGCAGGAAGAGACTTCTTACGAAATATTTTGGTACTCGGCAAAGGAATTCAAGAAGTGTATATCATGACTGATGGACTTTAGAAAGTCCTTGGTATAAAGTAAAATTACAATTTATATACTTTCATCATACAAGAGCAAATATTTTACTTGTAAATAATTTTCACTGAATTGCTTTGATTCAGATTCCAAAACTTCTGAAAAGATGATTTGCCTAAGTACAGATTCAGGATTGTATAGACTCAAGAATAGAGTCAGGATAGATTAGTCTTTTTATATTTACAGGTACTCGGTTCAGGGGAACCATCCTGAAGACTGGATTCAGAGGGAGACGTCCTAAAGATCAAGTTTAGGAGGAATCTTTCCTAAGGACAGAAAGCGTCATGAAGATAATGTTCAAGAGAACTGTCCTGAAGCTGAAGTACCCTGAAGATAGTTCCTGAGAAGATCGATCCTGAGGAAGACCACTGATAGAGTTCTACTGGCTGTTTCCAAGTGCAGTCAGGACATAGCATATCAATGAAGGCGGAAGTAGCATGAGTATTCAGGTTAAGTGTTCATTCAACTGAAACTTTGTAATTCTTGAAGGAAGACCTATTGACCGTTTGGGACAACCTTTATGCTGAAAGACTGAGGACAAAGATAATATCAGAAAAGCTATTAAAGATAACATTTATGCCTGAGTTGAGTTGCAAATCACTCGGAATATTTATGGTACGATGAAGCATAAAGTCTTTTCAACAACTAGCCGTTTGAAGAACAACCAGTGAGACGGAGACACGTATGTACGAAATCTGACAACCTCATTAAATGTTCACAGTCGCTAGCGCTCCCAGAAGACTTTCACCAAAACAACATGGTGTAAAAGTAAACGTCAAATCTCTAGGCTACCACGTGCCTAAATAAAAAAATATGTTTTGATCTCCTCCAACGGATCTATTACAAATCTCTCCTATAAATACAGAAGACCTTGCACCCAAACAAGGTCACTGGAAATTTTGAAGTCGTGATTAACCAAGATTCTAGCGCTCAAAGTATTCAAGCAAACAACACTCTGCAAGTTTTAAATTTCCCTAGTGTTGTTAGAGATTTAGTTCTTTGATTGACCTTGGTTGCTTGCTACTTGAGATTTAGTTCTTTGATTGAGTTGACAACATATGAGAATTGAGTTAATTCAATTTTGTCCTTAATTAATTGTAGTGCACACCAAGTGTTTGTGTTTTTGTTTCTATGTCAATGAGAATTGCTAGGAGCTTAGAACAAACCAATAGGAGTATTAGGCATTCAAATGAGAATTTAATGTTTGATAAGGTGCTAATTACCTAGTTTAATTATTTGATGAAACTCATGATAGCTATACGATGGATTAATGCTTGAATTGATGCATAATGAAGATTAAATAGAGCATATATCCACTCCTTTGCACTTCTACAGAAGTTAGATTAGTTCACCCCTGTTTTCATTTTGTTAGAATATGACCCAAACTTATCTTTTCTCTCATTTTTTTAGAAGTATATTTCTAGGGATTAAATTGAATTAGTACTTGTTTCCCTTGGTTCGATATTTAAGTTGGTCACTTCCCTTAACACAACAACTATCACATACACTTGAATGTTGCAATAGAATTAGGCAATCATGTCGCTATGTGAAACAATCACCAGTATATTCCAGTCCACACCTTGATCCATCTCATTGACTTCATCTGCTTGCATCTCAAAATTAGAATCATCCGTTTCTTGTTGCACCTGCGGCGTAGCCTTGTTCACAATGGTAACATATATAGAACAAAAGTGACCTTGTTCATTGAGACCTACCAACCATTGCAAATGTCTAGTTGAAACTATTCGGACTGGAACTTGTAATTCTTTTTTTTTTCAGGGAGAAGAAACTGCAACTCCACATCATGTAATGTAGAATCAACGTTGCACAAACTTAGTACTTCTAAATGGAGCTCCTCAAATGACATATTTGAAGATATTGGAAGCCCTTCTAAATTGGCACCACGATCACCCTATCTTTTTTCCATTCCCACTGACCATTTTCATTAACAAACTTGCCAAAATAAATTATATTAACAAGAATTGAGGTGAATCTATATTCACAATTAAATAAGAAAAATTAACTATTAGAAAATAACTTAATAACATAAAAAAATTATAAAAACAACATACAATAATGGAAGAAAAAAAAGAGCAACTACACCACTTTAACAACTAAACAACTTGAATCAAAGAACAATTTAAACAATTTGAAATGGAGAATAGTTTAAACTACTTGCACTAATGAACAACTAAACAATTTACATTAATGAATAATTATAACGATTAAATTACATACACTAATGAATAACTAAGCAATTACATAATTTAAAATCTGAATAGTAAGTAAATAACTTGAATAACTTAAACAATTGAACAACTAAATAAGTTAAATATCTGAACAACTAAAATAATTAAATAATTAAAATAACCGAATCAACTATGTAAATTTAATAATTTAAACAACATAAACAAATGAACTACTTAAAAACTGAATAATTTAAACAACCAAATCATTTAAATAACTGGACAACTAAGCAACTAAATAATTTAAACAAATTAAACAATCGAACAACTAAATAATTTAAACAACTGAACAATTATATATATATATATATTTAAAAATTTAAACAGCTGGATAACTGAACAATTGAACAACTTGAACAATTGAACAAACTGAACAACTAAACAATTTGAACAACTCTGTGATTAGGGTTTACAAAGAGCTAGAGAAAGCCGTCTATTATAAAATTCTAATAAAAGAGATTCACCAATTATAAAATAATAAAAAACAAACAAATTAAACAAAGAAAAATATATTAGACATATTCTTATCTTGAATCAAACTTTCATATGATCATTATAAAAAGAAAAGAGAAAAATATAAAGAGAAAATGAATGATTGAAGAATAGATATAGAATAGATATAAATGTGTAGATGAAAGAATTTAATAAAAATATTATTGTAATTTAATAAATATATAAAATAATATAATTTTATACTATTTATTTTAAAAAAGGTCATTTATATATAATATAAAATAAATAAAACTATTTAAAAAAAAAAGGTATTTGACAAAGCTATACTTAAACGGAACCCCAGCAACACCAGTGAAAAATTAAAAAAGGTGAATAAAAATAATTGATCAACCAACCATCCAATCTATCGAAATCAAATGTTGCTCACACAACACCAGCATCTCCTCCCCCTCTCCTCATCCCCCAACGTTCTCTCTCCTCCGCTTTCGCTGCTCCCATTTGTCATCTCTCTTAAATTCCGCTTCAAAGGCACCCATCTCCATTCTCGCTGCTCCGCCCATAAAACATGGATAGCACAACTATCTGAAGAATTCTCCACCACCACCGCCGCCGCCACCTCGCCCCCGGAAGAAGGCCCCGTGGAGCTCCCTCCCTCAGTTTCCTCAATTTTCGCTACCAATGACGAACCCACACTACTCCAGACTGCTACGAGCGTTCTCCTCACTGGCGCCATTACTGTATTTCTCTTCCGCTCCCTCCGTCGCCGCGCTAAGCGTGCCAAGGAGACGGTGTTGCTCTTATTTATTTCTCCTACTTTCCGACTTCTGATAATTATTATATTGTGTTTTGCTTATATACTCTAGTCTTGAATGGGCACATGATGTGTTTGATAAAATTCCCAGCTGGGATTTTACTACACCTAACTGTTTTGGTATAGAGTGCATTCCCTAACTTCCAATAGTGATTACCAATGGAATTATTCTTTGTTGAATCAGAAATTTAGGTCATCTGGTGAAAAGAAATCTTTGACTGAGGAGGCCGTGGAGAGCTTGAAATCCGTGACTTTGACGCCCGTTGATGGCAAGTCCCCACCTTCTCCTGTTCAGGCATTTTTGGGGGCAATAGCAGCCGGTGTGATCGCCCTCATTCTTTACAAATTTACAGTTACAATCGAAGCTTCCCTTAATCGCCAAACAATTTCAGATAACTACCAGGTGTGTTCTTCTCTTTGGTATTTCTAGCTATAATATCCATTATGATTTTGCCCTGTTGTTAAAAATTCCGGAGAAATTTAGATTTTAATTGCTTGGTTGAGCTATATGTGGTTAACATGAGAAAGAGAAGCTTGATTGATGGATTACTTGAAATTTTTCTTCCATCTTCTGTATAAAGCATGAAGATTTCGACATGAAGCTTGATTTTATGAGTTATCCCTTCTAATGCTACTTTTTTGTATCATTTTCCAGGTCCGCCAAATAACTATTACGATTAGGTAATTTTGGGTAGTATAAAATTTATCCTTCGTTGTTGATAGTATAGACTAATTACCTTTCTCATCAACTATTGTGCAGGACAATCATCAACGGGTTGTGTTATCTTGCTACCTTTGTTTTTGGCGCAAATTCTGTAGGCTTAATGCTTTATTCGGGTCAACTTGCCTTCAATTCCTTTATGGAAGATGAGGGCGAAGCATCATCAAGCTCATCAAATCAAAAAACAGTTGATACTATGGATACTTCTGGTACAACCAGTGAGGATCAAAGTACAGACAATACATAATAATGGGAAAAGTGAAGTGGATAGCAGGTGCCATTTTGTAGAACTTGAGAATGTCTTTTAATATTCTAAGTACAAGAACAAGATTGCTCTCTATACTATGGTGCAATGTAAATTCATCCGATCAATACTTTATGTTTTCTTTTATGTATATGAATATGAATATGAATAGTCATTAGTTAGAATAAGTAATTTATGCACTGTGATAGAGAGAATGTCATTTTTGGTTCCTACAGTTTACCATTTTGCAGTTTTCGTCCCCTATTTTACTCGCTATCAAGTTTGGTCCTGAAATTATATATTTAGGGCTAGTTTGCTTTACATGATGGGACTAATAATTGATGACATGATTAGTTAGGATTACATTGTTTGGTTTGTTTTTCATATTAAGTGGTATGTTTGGATTGACGGATTATCATTTATATTGTCTTGTGAAAAGTTTCTTTTACAAGCTTGAAGAGGTATTTTGAATTTTTAGCATCAAAGGAATGATTATCACTCCTGCTCCCTCCAAGTGCATCCCGGTCTCGTGTCAACTGAACCATACGCTTGACTTCTTGGATTATTTTTTCTATCCTTCCTAATTCTACGAACCAAACTTGCTCTTACTCACACATTTAGTCCCATTTTTTTTAATCGTCTATTGACCGATGAAATTAACTATTTGATGATGCTAAATGTAATATTTAAAAGTTTTTTCCAATCAATCAATGGACGGTCAACTAATGGTGGAACCAAATGTGATATTTAAAAGTGCGTTTTCAAGACCAAATTTGACAGTGAGTGAAAGTGGGGAACCATAAATGATACTGCTAAACAAGATAACAGGGGAAAATCTTTTAACCCCAGTGTGTTGTATCATGTATGCTAAACTAGAAAAACAGGGGGAAATCTTTTATCATAATAGCATACATTCATCAGATAAGATATGGAATCTCAGACCATATGTTTTCATATCTGGAGACTCGAACTGGTTACCCTGTGATTCCTCAGGCTGTTAAGTGGTAGTAGTCACAGTTTCTTTGGTCGCTTCCTTTTCAATCTTATTGGAAGAATCATAAGTCATGGGTGGATTGTACTGAGGTAGTGGGTCTGTGTTCTTATCTAGATACTGCAACAAAACCACAGTTATCACCGAGCTTACAAACATCGGAATTGGGCCAAAAATCCACAGCACCAAATTGGTGGAAAAATAGAGTGATCTCAGACCAATTACCCAGAAATTACTTGCTCTTATAACTGCTCTCTCGACATTGCTCACAGGCACCTCACAGTTTGGCATACTAATGAGAAAATTGGCGTGAACGAAGCACCTTGCTGTCTGAACAAAGCAAGCAAAAGCGAACATGAAGCTCGCAAGAAGAGCTATGTATTTGAGGTAAACGACGGTTACACTCTTATTCCCATAAATCCTTTTGCTTACATAATCATTGTGGTATGAGCTTCCAATCAATACACCTATTAAAGAGCTCAGAGCAAGGGAGGTCGAAGCAAATGAAGTTGCTGCAGATAAGTTGCTCCCTATCACTGTAATTGCTTGCCCTCTATCTTTTGCTTCAAGCTGCAAATTTTTCATTTGATCTTAGTTCGACTAACCAACTATGTGTGTGAATGAGCCGAGTTGAGTTTGAGGCTCTATTAGAAATCTCTAAGGGTATGTTTGTTTTGGGATTTAGGTGTGCGTAAGCCAGTAATGACTTTGAGATCTTGAGATGTGAAAATCTTGATGAATAGTAAAAGTATGTGTTTGTTTTGGAATTTTTGTAGGGTAGGATGTTACTTTATGTCAAATCAGAGTGTGATAATGATTGATATTATAGGTATAATGATAGGTATGATAGGTATTTTATGAGTGTTGTGTTGGAAAGAATAATAATAGGTATAATAGGTATTTTTTTAGGTGTGGATGAGTTTGGGATGTGAAATCCGGATGTTAAATTCCAAACTCGTGTGGGGCGTGATTGTAAAGTCCTACGTCCATCCGAGCGAGTCCCAAAACAAACATACCCTAAGTTCCAAAGTCGTCTCAAACTAGGTCGAACTCAATTCTTTTGAACTCAAGCTTGACTCGAGGGAAAACTCAAATTCCTTGAGCTCGATTCAATAACTTACATAACATTAATCACAGTATATTTTTATTTTTATATAATTAGACTATATTTGTAAATAATTAACATATAAGGCGTAAAATATGAGAGCTTGTGAGCCTAGTCTTCCTGAGCTCAAACTTGAGAACTACTCGAGTAGCTCGAGCTTAACTGGATTCAATTCCTGTCAAACTTTGAGCTTTTTATGAGTCGAACACGAGTAGTTCGTGATCTCACTCAACTTGCTTACACCCTAACCAGCATAGATCCTCTCTCACTGGGTGCTGCGGTGTCTATACAACACGAAAATGACCACAACGCCAGTTGCTGTAGCCAATTGTCCTGTTATAAAAAAACACCACAGCACTTGTGCTACAGCTGAGTTAACGAAAATCTATTTCTAAGTAAAAGGAAGAGGTATAAGAGCTTCTGACCTTCATGATACATGCTACCCAAGCCCTCTTGCTATGGTTTTCGTAGCCGACGACTGTAGTTTTAGCGTTACTGATACATCGTTGAAGATGGAACAAATGGTATCCGAACATGAGTAGTAAACCAGTTGGGACTAAAACAAAGTCCAGATGTTCTTCCTTCCAGGTAGGAGCCATTTCTTGTGTTTGGAAATGAATATAATGCATCAAGCTGAAACTCAGAATGCCTTATGGGGGGTCATTAGCTCATTGTTTAGCTGTTAATATAATATGCTGGATTAGGTTTAACTAAAGCTGGCATGACATTGTCTGCTAGTTTTTCTAATCGGACATGCCCATCCAAGCTGCATGTGGATGTCAGTATCAGGGCAATTGCTGGGAAATAATTGGTCATGTGACTAATTCCTTACCTTTTTGTGGATACTTTAATACATTTTAAAAAGGTGAACCACAACTAATACTATGATATATTTTTATTATTTTCATTGCGTGCAACTTTAACATTACGAAAGAACGTTTTGTTCCCAAGTGGCAATTGTATAGAATTTGACCTTGATAATTAAATACCGCCTCCAGTTCAAAATATTTTTCGCTTTTAACATTTTGTATTGCATTAAGGAATATATATTTTATAACTTTACCCCTCACTAGTTAAATATATGCTACTAAATATGGATAGAGAGGGAAAGAAGGCTGCAACATATATTCCTATTTTTCATGTGAAAATGCTAATTTAGTGGTATAATTGAGATCTGCTACCTATAATTGAGAGGTCATGAGTTTGAATCACAATTTTACCGACAAAAAGAAAAAATTAAACCTGAAAGCAATAAACATTTTGAATCGGAAGAAGTATTCTTGATTTCGAATTTTGTATGGGACAATTTCATAAATGATATGGAGTTTATTATGATATTTGGGTCTGTGTACAAGTTTTTGTTATTGTTATGGAGCAAAATTAATAAGTAAAAATTTGAAATTTGTAACAATGGGGCAAACTTGTCTTATATTGTTTGCTTTAACAGTTGTGTATAATTAATTATATTTAGCCGAAAAATGAGACTTGGTGATGTTGTGTGATTTATGAAGTATAAAAGGAAATGAGAACATTCCTAAACTCATTGATCTCTAGTTGTGGACTTGTGGTTGCGGGTTCATTTCTAAGAAGTTTAATAAATAAATAAATAGTATATAATCGTAGAATATTTTGATATCCTAGTCAACCAATTCTTTTCTCGTCCTCTTGCATTTTTTTTCCTCTACTTGCAAAAATTTATGTTAGGTAGACGTAATATTTTTTTTTTTTTGTCAGGAAAAAAGAAAGTTCATTGATCACTAAAAGAGAATCTTTTGGTGAGTTTGTACAATCATGGTTGAGTCGTAGTCAATTAACACATCATGTGGTCTACCCTATAAAGAGATTTGTAAAGTATTATATGAACCACTTTCATGATATAAACCATTTTGTAATACAAAATTTATATTTATGAATTTAATTTTTTGCCTTGTGAACCACTTTCACACACTAACTACCAAAGAAATTTTATAGGTATTAAAGAAATTGGGTTGTGGAGAAATTTATAGTTGTATGCGTGTGAAGGGAGAAGGAGAATGGGTAAATTTTGCATGAAAAAGAAAAGGTAAAAAACTGATGAATAGTGATGGAAAATGAGGTTTTGCATTGGTGAATAGGTGATGATTATTATGAAGGGATTTCTGCCTGATTTTGACATTAAATTTTAAAGTTAATTCATGATCCTTAGGTTAATTTTTAATTTAATCACGAGATTTGAAATTACAATAAAAAGTTTAAACTTTTAAGTAGGTTTCAATACATTTTTTATTATCTCCAATCGATAACAATTAGCGTGTGGCTCGTCAGAACTTGTGTTTGTTGTCACACTGAAAGCCACGTTGAATGACATATTACAGTAAAAACACATCATAAAGATATTTTTAAAATCCAAAAATTATTATATAATAACCTAAATTTATCAAACTATAAAATAAAAAATTTGTCACTACTGTGCTGCATCAAAATTACACAAAATAAAACTCAAATAAAAAATTTATGATCCTAAATTAACACTAGTCTTAAACACCAAAATTCAAATGAAACCTTGTTCATTATCACCATGCTCCCCCACCCACCAAGCTCTCCTACCCTTCATTTCATTCCATTGGCAACGGCCACCATATATACCCCTTGCCCATGGCCTCCATCTACCGTGGCATCCTTTGCCTGTAGAGATATGTTTTGGGTCAATTTTATGAGATGTATAAGAATTTTATTTGTAATTTGAGATGAATTTCTTTACCTATTGTTCATTTGATGTGTAATTTTGCAAATTTGAGGGTAGATTTTTTTTTTTTTTGCAAGTTCTACTATTAAAAGTCAATTTGTACAACTCAATTGTGGGGAGTTTTTTAATTTTGGAATTTTGCTGATAGAGGCACAGCGATAGACGAGGAGGGAGAAAGGGCTGATGGCGCGGAGATGGTGCAAAGAATATTGTTGGCATTGAAGTAGGATATTGGAGGCGAGGCCGACGAATTAGGGCCGATGAGATTCATAGGCGTGAGGAGAATGATGATTGGAAAACTTATTTAATTTTTTTAGTTTTAATTCCTATTTCATTGCTAAAAATGTTAATAAAAAAGATGTGTAATATGATATGGAAACTGAAGAAAAAAATTAAATGTGTATATTCCAACTTGGCAAGTACTCATGCGCTTTGGCATGCTAAGTTGGTTTTGGCTGGTTGAAGATTAAAAAAAAAGTGTATTATAATCATGAGTTCTTCGGTTCAGAAAATCTTATTCTAATGGAATTTTCCCATCTTCGGACCCTGTCGATCCCTCTCTTTGCATTGGTGTGTCATTTGATTCTTTTAAGGTTCCAAAAATTTAAGTGTCCGAGGGTGTTTGAGGAAGTGGTGCTTGTATATGATAAGGATTTTGTCGCATTGTTTGTAAAACATAGTGGTTTGAGTTGCATGAACTTCGGTAATATAATGTGAATGTTACCTGTTGGATTTTCCTGCCTCGTCATGTCTCTTAAAGAATTTATATGATATCTCTTCAATTAATTATTGGTTTATGCGATTTTGATGATTCTGGGAAGACTCATGTGTGTATTTTGGATTTTTTGGGGATCAAATGATGATTGAAATTGTTGGAATGGGTTATAAATTTAAAAAATCCAAATCCAATCTTGTACTGGATGTTTTTAGAGTGCACTCCTGAAACTGAACGTGATTTAGGTTATTTATATCCCATCATTTTTGTTCCCCACGAATGGTTCCTAACAATTGATCCTAGATTTTTCACAGTGATTGTTAGATCGACAGATGAAGTTGTTATTCTCAAAGATGGGTAGAGCTACCATTGGTCGCATGCTTGAATCTTGCTCCACTAGCTGAGCTTTTACTATCCTTAAATGCTCTTATACTTAATTCACTAACTTGACATGTACCTTACTAACTTCATGAATCAAAAAATCGAATCATCCTTGGACGTTGTGCCAGGACAAGTCCAATATTTCATTTCTTGTCATACTCTAGGTGAGAAGTCTTTAAACATTGCTAGCGAGCACAAAGGGGGACTTGTGGTCGAGCTCCCTGATCTAGAAGTAAAAAAATCTTATCTCTTGGTAATAAAGGTAACAAGTATGACAAGAAGATTAGCTCAGTGACTAGACCTTGCAGTTGAAGCTCCAACCCAATTTGGCAAATATTATGATTTAATGGCACATTTTTTTGTGTGACTGATTGACACACTAACCAAGGCAATGCCTCGAAT